>CALNXK010000065.1:2057500-2065000 GCA_942486035.1 Porites lobata
CTACAATCTCACCAGCATGCACTAGCTATCCGCATTAAACTATTTGGAGAGGAACATGAAAGCACTGCTGCCAGCTACAGGCAACTCGGTGTAACACAAAACAAGATGCATGACGACAGCGCAGCTCTACAATCTCACCAGCGCGCAATGGCTATCCGCATTAAACTATTTGGAGAGGAACATGAAAGCACTGCTGACAGCTACAGGCAACTCGGTGTAACACAATACAACATGCATGACTACAGTGCAGCTCTACAATCTCACCAGCGGGCATTAGCTATCCGTCTTAAACTGTTTGGAGAAGAACATGCAAAAACCGCTGATAGCTACAGGCAAGTCAAGATCACTCAAGACGCCCAGCGAAAGTTTAGAAAAGTGAAAAGAACAAAGAGAAATTTACAAAAATATGAATAGAACATTTTGAAGCTAAGTGATTCGTCATGTCTAAAAGAATGATGGGAGTTTGTAAATATTATTCATAGGAGCAAGGATATCTTTTAGAATCTGCTTTTCAATGTATTTTCTGCTCACTCAGCATGTGAGCATAGAATGGATAGGAAGATGATTAGACCACTAGCAGTCTCTCTTTTTTCTCAGTCTTTCAAAAAAGTGCGCGAGACCCGCAAATGACGCGCGCGGACTCCCGTCATTAAATCTTAAGAAAAGGAAGACTGTTTGTAGTCTAGGTGATGATCGTTAATATAGTGGAATCTATTTTATGGACACCCGTTTAATAACGGACAGTTTCCTTTGTCCCGACAGTAACTGGTTATTGGAACGGACGGTACTAGTTATTGCAACAGTGTGTGTCTCGAACGACTGGAAATGCTATTAGACACCTTACGTTAGGGACACTAGTGATCAGTGCACCGTATTCATCGCAGCAGCGACAGCCTTAAAGAGGTGGCCAACGCCTGTACAAAGGCTAAACAAACGAAGGGTGCTCGGGTGGGTGGGGTGTACTAATTAGCGAAGTCAAAGCTACACTTTCCCTCAGCCCCGTCAGTAAATCGATACTCTATGTGCCAGAGGCTTTTCGTGCACGGTTTTCGGTTTCGGTCACGCTCGTGTCTTCGGCCCGCGGCCGACAAAGCTCCTCGCTGCACGCGAGGAAAAACCTCTGGTATTCAGGGTACCTTATCAAGTAAAACTTTAAAATAACCGCTCAAACACAGTTAGAAGAAGGTATAAATGTGCAACAATTACAAAAGAAACCAGGGATGAACAAACTTGAAGAAGATTGAAACGGATTTTAATTGTGGTTTTGGAAAACTTGTTGACCTAACAGTTTTTCAATGTTCATTTTTGTTGTTTGTAATTAACGATGATGTGTTGGAGGCATGAAGCTGTGATTTTGTCATTCAAAGATAAATTTCTCAAGTATCATAGCGTAACTGTCATTAACCTGGGACCAGGCTCCGCAGTGGGGGAAAAAGGCAAAAATCGGGGTCAAATAGGAAAAATGTCGGTGAAAGAAGCGAGCCGAGCGGTGGCCTGGGGAGGGGGAAAGGGGCGCCACATTTTCCCCTCCTCAGACTACCTCTCGGCTCGCTTCGCTCGCCGATTTTCTTCTCCTTTTTCCCCAAAGCGGAGCCTGGTCGTAGGCTAAACTGGCATCGGTAAACAAAATGACCTCCCCAACAGTGATACTGCCCCTTAAAATAGACATTGAGAAATAGTTAGTAGAGCTTAAAGCCTGGGGCTCAAAGATTCATGTAATATGAAATTTTACGTCATAGCTTTTCAGTGAGTATATCTCAGTACGTATATAATTATACATACTCATTGTTCACCCCATGTAAGGGAATAATCCAGCACAGTCTTGGATTCTGGATTCCACGCTGTGGATTCCGGATTCCAGGTACTGGATTCCAGTATTTTTCTGTAAAACTGTAGAATTCTTGATTTCAATTGTTACTGGGATTCCAGATACCTTGATCTGTATTCCCGATTCCAAAACTCAGGATTCCGGATTCCATAAGCAAAATTTTCTGGGATTCCGGATTCGGTAACAGGGCTTAAAGTTTAAATTTGAGTTTGGGAGCACTTGTGCTACTAGATGTAAATTTTTGGGTGTACCGCCGAAATTTTAGGTGCACAGCGATTGGTAAAACACAGCCGATTTGCAACGCAGTAATACCTTTGCGATTTTTAATACTTATTTTCCTTTTTGACAGTACAGTTGTGACTAAAGAAAACTTACACTTGAAAAAAAAATTCAAAACTGAAAACAGTGAGTATGTCGAACTAGAATGAAAATTTATCTTTAATGAATTTTTTTAAATGCGCAATGACTTGCATGTAACTGGGATATGAGTTAAAAACTTTCTTACCTGGAAAAAAAGGCTCTTAATCCGCACTGTTTTTGTTTTGATTGACCTTAAAACTGAACGTTCGACATGATCGTTCATTGCGCAAAAAGCACGTGTTTCGTTGGTAGCATATTTGCACGTGTCAGCGGCGTTTACTACAAAAGAGAAGAGTCTGGGATGGAGTAAAACATCGAAACGAAAATGAACAATCGAGTTTGTGGAATTCATTGGGAGAAAAGACGAATTAAACATACACAGATGAAAGGAAAACGATGTAACTTATTAAAGCAATTTTCGTATGACCTTGAAATGAAAACGCGTGAACAAAACAGAAACAACAAACGAGTGTAAATAGAGCGATTTGATTGGTTTATCGAACGGATAGAAACGCGCGTGGCTTTTGGTTGGTTAAGCGAACACTCGGGCGAAAAAACTTCATTCCCGAGAACTTTCTGGAAATCAACCGATACTTCGCTTTCACGTCATACTGCAACACGATTGGCCAATCATACTATGCCTTCTCCATATTAGGGTTTCTTTGGCGGGAACACGAAGAAGCCATGTTTTTTTTATCTTTTCATGCATTAGCTGCAGCCTCCTCCTCAGGCGCTTCGTTTTTTACAAGGTAGAGGCGAGCGCCTGGTTATGAGCTGCAAGGGAGACGCCCGCCCTCTCCTTCCCGCCTTCCTTTGCGCGCGCAATAGAGACGTCTGGGTACGAGGCAGATAGAGTCTATCGTGAAAAGTACATGCGCGAGCGGCACAAAAGAGGAGACGCGTGAGCGAACTTCGCCGCTCGCTTGCGCGGCTCGTTTCACTCGCCCACTGATGGATAGCTTTTTTTCAGGCTGGCGAAACATTTAAATACCCCTCTGCCATAAATAAGCTAAGTGGCGAATTTTCAGTTTTACTTTCAAACTCTACAAAAAAAGACATTGGAATCAAAGAAAAACAGAAAGATAACGGCTTAGTTTCATTTAAAGTTACTCTACTACTTTGAGTATTTGCTTGAAACTTTAATCAGCTTTAAGTACATCGTTTTCACATGACGTCACGGCGGCCATATTTGTGTACAAAACAATGAATCGGCGGCCATGTTTGGATACCAAAAAAAATTCTGTGGGAATTGAACTGTTTTCACATGTTAAAACTTTCTATTCCAAGCAATTTGCAAAGCTGCTGACCACGTGGCCAAAAACGATCTATAAAGATATTTAAAGGCAAATATATTTACCCAATAAAACTCATGTAATCTCCACAGCCGTACAGTTAACAGCGTGACACCCCTCTCTTTAAATTGTGAGGAATACAGTGGAATTCTGACGTTTGGAAACGTCATTTTACGCCCTTCCATGTTATTTATTTATTCATTTATTTATTTATTTAAAGATTTAGCATAACAAACAAGTTGGCTACTCAGACGTATTATACGTTTTAAAGAAGCAATAGGTCACTATTTAAGTCACCTGCAAGTTTACTCCACCTGCAATTTATAATTTATAGGCAGCTGAGTAGAAATTCCATGGACTTGTTTGCTGTTCCTAGATAAACACTGTTCTTTTACCCTCAGTTTTCCGCGCTAATCCACTGCTGTGTTACTTGGAAGGCTGGAAATGTGGGGATTCCACTGTATAATAAATGCAATCTCTTGAGCAACAGTCAAGAAAATTGTTTGATGAACTCTTAGCTATAGGTACCACCACCGAAAAAGTTCTTTTAAAAATATCTACTTCGTATAACTACTAACCCTTCCCCAATATAAACTACTGCTATAATTTCTTTAAAATCTCCGCTGTTGGTCACGTTTTTGTAATGTATTTACAAAGTAAAATAATCTCTAAGATATAGTTTTCAGTTTCGTGTAACTGTAATGCTCTATTACAAGTTAAGTTTAAGAATAATGTCTAAAAGCCATTTTCAGAGCTGAATTACTTGGTTCTTTCTAACAAGAAGTATCAATAATATCCTAAATGATTCCTTGGAGTGCTTTGGCATGTTTGTCTTTGCAACGATTTTTAGCCAAATCATCAAGAATGTTGTTGTTAGCTTTGTAAATTTAAATCTAGCAGATTCAGTAAAATACGAGCGGTCCTTCACTACCTTCAGAGACAGCCTTTTCCGGCGAGTGGGAGATTTCACGTCATCCTCCACAATCTGAACGTCTGGAAGGGATCGTGGTCTCATGGATAATAGAATGCAGAAAGTACGCGGGTAAAAATCGCCTCGAGACACAGGAGACACAGGAAAGAGAGACACTCGTCGACGAGACTGAGGAAGAAGAAAAAAATTGAGGTCCCTCATTTCTCCTATTCCACCGCGTCTCGCCTGTCCTCGCGCACAGCGAATCTCATATACGCGCTCACGTATTTCGTGAGCCCTAATGCGGGACTATTCGTAGTACACGGAACTAGTGCAACCTCGTCCCCAGGGCTTTTCCCTCAACCCTGGGGACGAGGTTGGGAACCAGTGGAACCACAAAAAATATCTCAAACTTCTCTGTTCAGTTCTATGCAGGCGGGACCCGGCTTGAACTCATCTTGTTCCATGAATTCGAAACATCTCGTACTCACGATGTCCTTTTTGGGTTTGTAGTGCTGGAATTCGAAAAATATCGCTGTACCTTCGCACGAAAGACAGAATAAAACAACGCCAAAATATATTGTTAATTATGAGGAAAAGGATTTTCGCACCATTTCAACATCTCAAAAGAAAGACACGTTCGATAGCCTTGAATTAGCCTGCGTGGAAGGCGCTGGTTAAGTTTTTTGGTTAGGTTTTATGTTCTCCCTTCGTGCGTGCGCGCGTTCACGAAATTTCTCCCTTCTCCCTTACAAAACAGGCTCATTTCAGAAGGGGTGTGGTGGCTGGTAGGCTGGTAGGTTGGTTCATCTTTTTAAAATTTCTTTCCATCATTAATCGGTTAGATCAAGAAGCCATCGCTTTCGGTTGGTTTTATACGTAATGTTTCCCTACAATATGGACCACTTTAAATGATCTGACTTTTTTTAATTTTACGCGATATTTTGATTCAACATTTTGTGTAATTATCACTCCCGCGAATGTTTACCGCTACTTGGATTTCAAAGTTTATATGTAGATCTATTGCGTTTGTTGTGATATTTAACACATCAGCTAATGAATGATGGGAGTTTTTGAAAGCTAATTATTTGTTGCTTTTCTGTAGTACAAATGTTTCTACAAGGATTAGGGACGGACCATTAGAAAACTTATGGGGGGGGAGGGGAATTTTCGAGCCGCAGGAATTTTTTTTCGTTATCAAATTCCTTGTATGAATTTTTTTTAGGCCACAGCATGAATATTTTTTAGGGTTAATTGGCGTGCAAGAATTTTTTTTCATTTAATTTTCCCTTGCGCGAATTTTTTTTTTTGTACTTCGCCCGCCCCCCCATAAGTTTTCTAATGGTCCGTCCCTTAAGCAAAGACGTTTTTGAGCGACCGGAAATGAACTGTTTTCTTTTCAATATGACATCATGACGCTACCAACTTTGTATTTCCGAGTGTCTTTTGTCTCATAGAGACGATCTGCCCTAAAATTAGGTCAAAATCACACCCGCAAGATTGCAGAATGTCTACTCTGGCCCTCCTCGACTTTCGATAAATATATAGGGAGGCAAGGGTATCCTCTCTAGTTTGTCGCAGGATATATCAATTCGGTGTTCAAACTCAGGTTGCGTATTCTCGATCATGTGGCGGTTATTCAATAATTCCAATCAGGTGCTCATAACCCTGTCCATATTTGGTGTAGTTTTAACATTGTTTGTTCAATATTTTTTTTTGCCTTCCTGAATTCCCAGAGTGCCAGAAGTTTTTGTTTTGGGTGCGGATTTTTCGGTGTCGGCCGCAGGCACTGGCGGCGAATGATCAAATGAATCAAAATTGAAAATCACCCTGTAAATTGTTTTTATTTTCAATTTTTAATAGTCAGACTGTCCAACCTTTTGAGTACGTACAATCGGGATGTATTTTTTAAATAACCGACGAATCACGTGAGCGCCGAGTGTGCGAGCTGCCAAGGGGTCTGGATGCATGAGATCCGAGAAAATTTTGAAATTTTGATGTTCTGAAACGCTATTCTTGTGTTCTAACAGTTCTATTTGTTCCAGACGACGACATCCAACAAGTAAGTGTACGCTTACAGTAACATGACAATATAAAAGGTATTTACTTAAAGGCATCTATGGTAATGGTGGCGGTGAGGGGTGGGTGTGTGTGCGTGGGTGGGTGGGTGGTGGGACGGGGGGTGCGACGTTATTTTTAAATTAACAGAGGGGGGTTAGAACTAATTTTTTTTGTTTTGGAAGGGGGGTACTGTCTAAGTTTTCGCTAGATAATTCTAGTTTTTCAGCCCCCCTTCTGATAATTATTGCACAGTCCCTTAGGTCTTCTCAGATGTCAAAATCGGGATTTTTTCTATCCCGATCGCATACTGGTTGGGATTCGGGATTTTCAAGCAAAATAGGAAGAATCCCGACGAGATCGGGATGTTCGGACATTCTGAATTAGTGATTGAAATTCAAATGTACAAAAACCACACGCGAGGTGAAGGTCACGCTTCCGTTTTCTTGTTTAATGTTCAAGCTCTCGTTCGATCATTTGCAACTATTACAATTTATATGTTATTTTGAGGTTGAAATTCGAAAGAACAATATTACCCTTCCTTTAAAATAAGCACTCCTTTATCTTTTACCTCTAGCGTCCCATTTACGATAACTGAAACTGAAATCGAAACCAGGGGCGTGTTTAGAAGTAATTAACTAAATTAACCCCTATATCCAGAAGCAATGTCGTTATTGCCGCGCTCAGACGGAAGTCAACTTGTAGCGGATTCTTGAGCAGTGGTTTTGCCCAACTTTTCGAGCAAATCATCTCAATAAGTGTAAAGACATCAGGCAATACAAATTTGATAGTGTCAAGGCAAATTTAAAGGGAGCAAACCTCAATTCCGGTTGGCGTGCGTCGCTCAAAAACATCTTTGTTTATTTAAGCTCCCTCCCTGGCGGTGATATTAAAGGTCACGCACACTCTTTTGAAATATTTGTAGCATACCTTATGCACTGCCATCGTCGTTTGGACCAAGCTGCATGTTTCTTTGGACAGTTCAATGACGTACTGAACATCTAACCTGCCTTAGACTGATCTTCGAGGTAAAGTTATTTTCTATTTTCCTT
>CALNXK010000065.1:2067500-2155000 GCA_942486035.1 Porites lobata
TGATGGGAAATATTATTGGTGAAACAAGATAGCAGGTCTAGTATAGGCTAAGGTTTCCAGGGGAACCAGCGTCATATCTCTGCCCAAAACTTTCTAAAGTACCCCACCAGGCCCCCACTAAAAGTCAGTGTATTTGATTTAAACCGGCTTTCTGTTTGTCTGTCAGTTACTCTTAGGGCATTTCTCGTAGACAATTTTCTCCCTCTGATGGCAGGACAATGTTAAGGCTATCGGGTTGTGCGTCCCAACTCGTATGGGGTCGCCGAAAAGCACGCGATCGCGAAATACACTGAAGAAAAACGCAATTTTTGGGAATGGAGGAGAGTTGAGTTTAATTGTTGATAATTTCTTTCCTTAATTAATTTTAGTTCCTTCACTTACTACGTTTACTGAGAGGAGATGACAGCATTGCAGCCGTTCAGTGACGAACAATTAAATTTCTTCAAGTTCTCGTCCTTAGTGTTAAATGAATTCCCCAAAGCCTTACGGCAGACCTTTAAAACCATGTGGGACAACACATATGGCCATCGCCCTGGCTTCCAGCTTTGGGATGATTCCACTGCTGTCAGAAAAATGTTCGACTCTGAAGAAGCAAAAAGTGGCAAGAAGACTAAAGTTCCTGTTCTTCAGTCTTACAACGAATGGGATTGTACCAGCCTGTTCCAGGCTACTATATTTGCGCGGTCCTTTGCCTCACCAACCAGTACAAGCTCCATCACCACACTAAGTGATTTGTACGTGAAGCCCTGTGCAGTACCTTATGGTAGTTTCCACGCATGTGTGGTCAGCACGGGTGGAAATATGACGGAGACCACTGCACTTGCGATTGATCAGCTTCGTCTTCTTAGAAATTCGCTCTGTCACTCTACCAGTTCTGAGATGGACAAAGCGACGTTTGACCAGCGCGTGAATTATGCTAAAGCCGCGTTTCAAGCCCTTGGTGTCCCGACAGCCTCAACTGACGCACTTGGTAGTTTGACGGAGTCAGACTTTCCCACAAATGAAGTCCGTAAATTGGAAGCAAGAATCCGAGACGAGACGCGGGCGTACATCAAATGTCTTGAGGAGGTGAGCTCAGACGTCAGTGAGCTAAAAGCTTTATTAAATTCCATAAAGCAAACAAAAGACGAAGATACTGCAAATATCGTTTTAATGTTAGAAAAAAAGATAAACGCATTAAAAGAAGCACAAGATCAACGTGATGATACGAACACGCAACGCTACACCATGATTCTCGAGAGTGTAAGTTCAGATATTAGCTATTTAAGAAACCTGTCATCGGCCATGAAACAAGCGGCAGACAACACTGCTACAAAACACGACATCGCCATGTTAAAAGCACAAGAGGCTAAAGGTCTGGAGGGTCTAAGTTCAGACATCAATAATTTAAAGCAAAAAGTCGAATTGGATACTGCCAGCAAAGAAGACATTACAAGGTTGGAAAAGAAGATAGACGAGTTAAAAGTAGGACAAGACGAATGTGATAATCAACCTAACAATTCAGGTAAGATATTTAATAATCGTCTACTCGAAACGTGAAACGCTGAAAATTTAGGACTCCAGGAAACGGTCAGATATCGGTTTGGGCGAATGCTAAGCAAATCTCAAGACGGGTAAATTCCGTTCTGACTGGCAGTTACGATTACCACAAATCATTCTAATTTACTGAGAAAGCCTGCATGAAACAGCAATCAAAGATTGGTTTGAAGAAATAATGGAGCACGATTTTCCGCTTGGAACCTCGGACCGGGAAAAAAGGACGATGTTCCGTTTCTCTCGCTAATTTCCCACTAGAATGACCCGGAAGGTCGTGTACCAGTTACTTTCCAAGCGTAGCTTCCGGATTGATTTCAGACTACCTTGTTTTTAGATTCACTCTTCGTTTCGTCTCCTAACCGTGAAAAAAACGCGGAAAAGACTGGATGAGGTGAAAATGGGATGTCTTAACAATGATCATTGTATTAAGTGTTGCTTTTTATTCAGCACATTCAGGTGCTTAAGAAACAGTACTGAAATAATATAATTCATGGGGGAGTTCAACTTTGCCTGCAGTACATACCTATATAGTTTGTTAAAAGGTCAATAGTAGGCAGCCAAAGGATGACCCTAGTGACTCTTTTTACCTGTAAAATGGGTAATCATGCATCCACTTCTAAAGAGAAACGGGCTTTGGTCATAACTAAACGATTCCCAAAGCATTTCTATCTTCCATGATCAACGTGATAATATCTTTTAAAAAGTTGTCATATTGCCAACGAGCCATCCGAGCAAGACGCGAGGATGGCGAGGCTAAGGCCTAGATCCTGCCTAGATCACGAAAAATCGCCTAAATAAGTTTCCGGAAATTCCCGATTTTTTTTCTAAATATCTCGAAATGTTTTAAATATTTCAAAAATATCTGGCTCCATTTCATAAATATTACAGTAAAAACATAAAAAAAATAGCCGGTTATCTAAAATGGCAACACAAATTTCAGCCATTTTGTTGAACATTAGCTACATGGCACATATTATAATGGAGAATATTGCTGAATCTGATTACAACAGGTCCATATGTGGAGATTTGTTTGAATTTCTGTTACTGAAATGCCCATGCCCTAATGAGCATTGAAGTAGCTTCCTAGAAAAACATGATTTCAGTACTTTTTTCGTAACAAAATTCTAAATATCACAATTTTTTCCTAAATATCATGCGATTTTCTAAATATCTCAAAATCTTCTAAATATCTTTAAAAAAATCCGGATATTTGTATCTAGGCCTAGCGAGGCGGCAGGAGAATAGAGCCGCGCAAGACTGGGTTGTAATAGGCAGAAAAATTCTCGATCGAGCTTCAAAAAGTGTAACCCGTAATTCGTAACCCATAACCTGGGATTAATTTAATAAAACTTTTACGTCGTGTAATTTAAATTTATAGTTATTGTTTTAGAGTCTAACAACAATAGCTACACTTGTAAATAACACTTGATGTAAAAGCTTTATTAAATTGACTCCTGATGTAAAGTAGATTCCACTAAGACCAAGTGGTGAGACAGTTGTCAACCAATCACGGCCCACCTCGGCGGCACGGGCTGATCCTGAGGCTGAAGCTGAATGTGGTATTCACACAAGCCCGCCGTCGCGACTTCCTGTATTTATTTACTTAAATTTATTTGTCAAACCTGGCCCACGCCCCCGCAGTCAACAAAAATGAGTACTTTATGCATTGTCTTAATTTTGGGGGCCATTAATGCCCGGCGCAGTTTTAACGAAGAGAAGCGTGTAAAACAACAAGCAATTCTCACCACTAAAAAGGTCAGATTACACGAGGAGATAAGGAAACCTTGATACGAAGAATATAGTCCCTTCTGTTGGAAAATCTGGTGTTGGGGCAAAAATCTAACCCGCAAACGAAACAATAAGACAAAAAAGAATAACAAGCCTGAAGCGAACGATGAAAAGAAAACAACGCTATTTTTTCAGAAACCTGGCCTGGCCGAGTTTATAACAAAATGAAAATAAAATACCAACGTGCCGTACATCACATCACATGTCCTTGAAAACATTTCAAACAGCAGCGCAGAGAATCATTAGTTTCAACGGGTAACAAAAAGCCTCGGGAAATTTCAAAGGAGATTTAAATGATAAACCGCACAAAGATTTATTTACAAAGTGAAACTGAACCGACAGTAATTTTGTTGCCGGACCGGTAAGAGTAACGATCATTGCATGTTTAGGCTTATGTTTTCCCCTTAAATATTACCAATCGTTTCCTCTGCAAAGCCGATTTTATTCTTTAAATAATACTAATCCTTGCAACATGGAACGACCTTGGGAACCGACCAAGAAACAATCAAATGTTGGAAAAAAGAGATTCCATTCCTATGCAAAATTAAATACGCATGATTTGCTCTTTGCCACTCTATCGATAGGTATACGTAGTATATATATTTTTGCGTATGTTACCTCATTATTTTTACTTTCCTTCTTTCACCGTATATGAAAGGTATGAAGCCAATAAGAGCCTTCCTTCCTTCAATGGTCCCTAATTTCACTGGCCGACAGAGCGAGGTTGAAGAGATCATCGGACACGTAACTTCCGAATCTACCCGACTGGTGTCGATCTGGGGTTCACCTGGGTTCGGAAAAACATCAGTTGCAATTACAGTGGGACACGCGCTCCAGTCTCAAGGGCTACCTGTGTATTGGGTCTCACTACGGGGACTTCAGTCAAAAGCAGATCTGACTTCAAAGTTTCTTTGCCTTCTAAGGCAACCAACCATCGACAATCAACCGTCCGATCGGTGTCTTTCCCTTGACGATGAAATTTGCCAACTATTCAGCGAAATATCAAAACAGTCTGTATTTATCCTTGATAATGCCGATGATTTGTTAGAAAGTGGTTGCCCAAAAGTGAAGAAAGAGGTCATGCAGCTTCTTGAAGAAATACTCAGGCAAAACCCAAGGGTGACATTCATTGTAACCACGAGAGAATCTCTTGAGCTTATGAACATCCATTTTCAAGGTCATCTAGGCGTGAGAATAAGAACATTGGATAAAGCCTCTACACAATCTCTAATTCATGAGTTACTTCCAATTGCGAGCGCTGCCGATTGCACAGAAGTCGCGCATATCTGCGGACAAGTTCCTTTGGCCATAAAATTAATGTGTTCTTTGATTTCTGAAGATAATTCTTTACCACGCCATTTTCTAGATGATTTCAAGGCGTCCTCTTCAGAAAGTATAGCGAGCATGTTGGACATTTTTGACTCCTCTTTCCACAGACTAACTGCACAAGAACAAGAAGCACTAATTTCTTTGAGCATTCTCCCTGAAAACTTCACTACTCAGGTCGCTGCGGCCGTTTTAGGCACCAAAAGTGCTTTTCAAGCAAAAAAGATGTTACAAAACCTTCGGAGGAAGTCACTGATTGATTCAGGCTCTAAACCCGGGACATTCACGATGCACAAACTGTTGCAACAATATTCGAAAGAGAAAGGAGACACTGAGATGGACAAGACGATTCTCAATGCAAAGGGTCGTTTGAATGCATTCTATGTCTCGTTCTTTGATAAACTAAATGAACAATTTCTCACCGGGCATTCCATGGATGCATATATTGCATTTTATGAGGATAAGGAAAGCATTATTCGAAGCATAGTAGAGGGATGTTTTGACTCAGAAACAGCTGACACTGTCTTTGAAATTTTGGTCCAGGGGGAGTTGTTTCTTGACTCACTTTTTTGGACCCGGAGTGAAAGTAAAAACTTTGATGACATATACGATGCCGCCATAAAAGCAGCCAACCTGCATGGAAACGAAAAATACCACAGGGAGCTACTTACTTCCAAAGCTTTCGCTGAAGCAACCTGGGGAAGTAGAGGAAAGACGAATCAGCTTCTCTCTGAAGTGAAAGTTATGCAAGCAGCATCGTGCCTTGTTTCTAATCAGGAAAAAGGCAAATCCTTCTGCTATTCAGGAATCTGTTACCTTACCGCAGGAGAAACGAAGAGTGGAATCCACTGCCTACAGCAGGCGCTTTCATCACTGGAGACTTGCAACGACCCAGAGTCGTTTTTTCTAAAGTTTCTTATTCTTCAGATCCTCGTTTGTTATTATCAGTCCCTGAATGACTTGTACAATGCAAGTTTCTACTATGACAAATCACTAAATCTATCCTCGTCAGTAGGAGATTGCAAGCTACTTATTATTACGCCGACGAAAAGCAAAGCACAAAAAACTACCAATGAAATGCAGTTTAAAAAGGACTCAAACATTTTGCTGAATCAACCTTTCGAATTCCAATTTGTCTCTCTCTTGAGTAAAGCAACAACGTTTTTCCCTGACACTAAAATCAAACAAAATACAAGCCACTTGGTTCTTCAAATGTTAAAGTGCCTCGAAAAAGATGTTACACCTTCAATTGGTTTGCTAACTTTTCACACAGCTGTGGTAAAGCTACTGTGGAAGTTGAATAGTGAAGACCCTGAAAAACTATTTTGGTCAAGAATAAATTATCATGAAAAAACACTCACGCAATGCAAAGAAACTTTCCACAAAAGTCACGACTTTAGCGGTTATGGTCAAATAAAAATTAAAGCGCTTGTGGATTGCTACTTAAATCTGGGTATAGTTTACAACAAAAGAGGAAACTATTCAGAAGCTCTTCAGTCATACAACAGGGCGTTAACCACAGCAACAAGGTACTTTGGAGAAGAACATGAAACCACTGCTAACAGCTACAGGCAACTCGGTGTAACACAATACAACATGCATGACTACAGTGCAGCTCTACAATCTCACCAGCGCGCATTGGCTATCCGTATTAAACTATTTGGAGAGGAACATAAAAGCACTGCAGACAGCTACAGGAACCTCGGTGTAACACAATACAACATGGATGACTACAGCGCAGCTCTACAATCTGAGCAGCGTGCATTAGATATCCAACTTAAGCTGTTTGGAGAAGAACATGAAAGCACTGCTGACAGCTACAGGGAACTCGGTGTAACACAATACAACATGCATGACTACAGTGCAGCTCTACAATCTCACCAGCGCGCATTGGCTATCCGTATTAAACTATTTGGAGAGGAACATGAAAGCACTGCAGACAGCTACAGGGACCTCGGTGTAACACAATACAACATGGATGACTACAGCTCAGCTCTACAATCTCACCAGCGCGCATTGGCTATCCGTATTAAACTATTTGGAGAGGAACATGAAAGCACTGCAGACAGCTACAGGGACCTCGGTGTAACACAATACAACATGGATGACTACAACTCAGCTCTACAATCTCACCAGCGCGCATTGGCTATCCGTATTAAACTATTTGGAGAGGAACATAAAAGCACTGCAGACAGCTACAGGAACCTCGGTGTAACACAATACAACATGGATGACTACAGCGCAGCTCTACAATCTGAGCAGCGTGCATTAGATATCCAACTTAAGCTGTTTGGAGAAGAACATGAAAGCACTGCTGACAGCTACAGGGAACTCGGTGTAACACAATACAACATGCATGACTACAGTGCAGCTCTACAATCTCACCAGCGCGCATTGGCTATCCGTATTAAACTATTTGGAGAGGAACATGAAAGCACTGCAGACAGCTACAGGGACCTCGGTGTAACACAATACAACATGGATGACTACAGCTCAGCTCTACAATCTCACCAGCGCGCATTGGCTATCCGTATTAAACTATTTGGAGAGGAACATGAAAGCACTGCTGACAGCTACAGGCAACTCGGTGTAACACAACACAAAATGCATGACTACAACGCAGCTCTACAATCTGACCAGCGCGCATTGGCTATCCGTATTAAACTATTTGGAGAGGACCACGAAAGCACTGCTGACAGCTACAGGGAACTCGGTGTAACACAAAACAAAATGCATGATAATAGCGCAGCTCTACAATCTCACCAGCGCGCATTGGCTATCCGTATTAAACTATTTGGAGAGGAACATGAAAGCACTGCTGACAGCTACAGGCAACTCGGTGTAACACAACACAACATGCATGACTACAACGCAGCTCTACAATCTCACCAGCGCGCATTGGCTATCCGTATTAAACTATTTGGAGAGGACCACGAAAGCACTGCTGACAGCTACAGGCAACTCGGTGTAACACAAAACAAAATGCATGATAACAGCGCAGCTCTGCAATCTCACCAGCGCGCATTGGCTATCCGTATTAAACTATTTGGAGAGGAACATGAAAGCACTGCTGACAGCTACAAACAACTCGGTGTAACACAACACAAAATGCATGACTACAACGCAGCTCTACAATCTCACCAGCGCGCATTGGCTATCCGTATTAAACTATTTGGAGAGGAACATGAAAGCACTGCTGACAGCTACAAACAACTCGGTGTAACACAACACAACATGCATGACTACAACGCAGCTCTACAATCTGAGTAGCGCGTATTGGGTATCCGTATTAAACTATTTGGAGAGGAACATGAAAGCACTGCTGACAGCTACTGGCAATTCGGTGTAATACAACACAACATGCATGACTACAACGCAGCTCTACAATCTCACCAGCGCGCACTGGCTATGCGTATTAAACTATTTGGAGAGGAACATGAAAGCACTGCTGACAGCTACAGGCAACTCGGTGTAACACAACACAACATGCATGACTACAGCGCAGCTCTACAATCTCACCAGCGCGCATTGGCTATCCGTATTAAACTATTTGGAGAGGAACATGAAAGCACTGCTGACAGCTACAGGGAACTCGGTGTAACACAACACAACATGCATGACTACAACGCAGCTCTACAATCTCACCAGCGCGCATTGGCTATCCGTATTAAACTATTTGGAGAGGAACATGAAAGCACTGCTGACAGCTTCAGGCAACTCGGTACAACACAATACAACATGCATGACTACCGCGCAGGTCTACAATGTGAGCAGCATGTACTAGCTATCCGTATTAAACTATTTGGAGAGGAACATGAAGGCACTGCTGAAAGCTACAGGGAACTCGGTGTAACACAACACAACATGCATGACTACAACGCAGCTCTACAATCTCACCAGCGCGCATTGGCTATCCGTATTAAACTATTTGGAGAGGAACATGAAAGCACGGCTGACAGCTACCGGCAACTCGGTGTAACACAACACAACATGCATGACTACAACGCAGCTCTACAATCTGACCAGCGCGCATTGGCTATCCGTATTAAACTATTTGGAGAGGAACATGAAAGCACTGCTGACAGCTACAGGCAACTCGGTGTAACACAAAACAAAATGCATGATAACAGCGCAGCTCTGCAATCTCACCAGCGCGCATTGGCTATCCGTATTAAACTATTTGGAGAGGAACATGAAAGCACTGCTGACAGCTACAGGCAACTCGGTAGAACACAATACAACATGCATGACTACCGCGCAGCTCTACAATCTGAGCAGCATGTACTAGCTATCCGTATTAAACTATTTGGAGAGGAACATGAAGGCACTGCTGAAAGCTACAGCGAACTCGGTTTAACACAATACAACATGCATGACTACAGTGCACCTCTACATTCTCACCAGCGCGCATTAGCTATCCGTCTTAACCTCTTTGGGGAAGAACATGCAAAAACCGCTGATAGCTACAGGCTAGTCAAGATCACTCAAGACGTCCAGCGAATGTTTAGAAAAGTGAAAAGAACAAAGAGAAATTTACAAAAATATGAATAGAACATTTTGAAGCTAAGTGATTCTTCATGTCTAAAAGGATGATGGGTGGGTGGGGGGTAGCGCATTAGCCAAGTCAAAGTTACACTTCCCCCCCGCCCCAGCCTTGTCAGTAAATCGATACTCTATGTGCCAGAGGCTTTCTATGCGCAGTTTTCGGTTTCGGTCACGCTCGTGTCTTCGGCCTCCGGCCGACGAAGCTCCTCGCCGCACGCGAAGAAAACCTCTGGTACCCAGGGTAACAAATCGAGTAAAACTTTAAAATAACCGCCCAAAAACTATTACACTGTAGAAGAAGGTAAAAGTGATACAAAAAATACAAAAGAAAGCAGGGATTAATAAACTTGAAGACGATTGAAACGGTTTTTTATTGTGGTTTTGGAAAACTTGTTGACCTAACAGTTTTTGAAAGTTCCTTTTTGTTGTTTCTAATTAACGATGATGTGTTGGAGACATGAAGCTGTGATTTTGTCATTCAAAGGTAATTTCTCAAGTTTCATAGCGTAACTGTCATTAGCCCGGGACCAGGCTCCGCAGTGGGGGAAAATGGCAAAAAACGGGGTCAGATAGAAAAAATATCGGCGAAAGAAGCGAGCCGAGGGGTGACCTGGGGAAGGAGAAAGGGCGGCGCCACCCCTTCCCCTCCTCAGACTGCCTCTCAGCTCGCTTCGCTCGCCGATTTTTTTTCTCCTTTTTCCCCACGGCGGAGCTTGGTCCCAGGCTATACTGGCATCGATAAACAAAATGACCTCCCCAACAGTGACACTGCCCCTTATAATTGACATTGAGAAATAGTGAGTAGAGCTTAAAGCCTGGGGCTCAAAGATTCATGTAATATGAAAATTTACGTCATAGCTTTTCAGTGAGTATATCTCAGTACGTATATAATTATACATACTCATTGTTCACCCCATGTAAGGGAATAATCCAGCACAGTCTTGGATTCTGGATTCCACGCTGTGGATTCCTGATTCCAGGTACTGGATTCCAGTATTTTTCTGTAAAACTGTAGAATTCTGGATTCCGATCGTTATTGGGATTCCAGATTCCTTGATCTGTATTCCAGATTCCAAAACTCAGGATCCGGATTCCATAAGCAAAATTTCCTGGGATTCCGGATTCCGCAACAGGGCTTAAAGTTTAAATTTGAGTTTGGGAGCACTTGTGCTATTAGATGTAAATTTTTGGGCGTACTGCCGAAATCTTAGGTGCACAGCTGAAAATTTTAGGAGCACAGCTTATAATGTTGGGAGCATCTATTTCAAAAAAAGAGTAAAAAGCTTTTAAGCGTTAAAACAGTGCTACGTTTACATGTCATCTTTAGTTTGTTACTTTTATTTCAGTCCCGCGATTGATAAAACACAGCCGATTTGATTTAGCCACAGGTACCACTACCGAAAAAGTTCTTTTCCCAATATCTACTTCGTATAACTACTAACTCTTCCCCAATATAAACTAGTGCTATAATTTCTTTAAAATCTTTGCTATTGGTCACGTTTTTGTAATGTATTTACAACGTAAAATAATCTCTAAGATATAGTTTTCAGTTTCGTGTAACTGTAATGCTCTATTACACGTTTAGTCCAAGAAGAATGTCTTAAAGCCATTTTCAGAGCTGCATTACTTGGTTCTTTCTAACCAGAAGTATCAATAATATCCTAAATTGTTCCTTGGAGTGCTTTGGCGTGTTTAATCGTTTTTTTGCAACGGTTTTTAGAGCTAATCATCAAGAATGTTGAGTGTGACATGAAGATAAAGCGGTTTTTGCGTCAACAGATTTAACCTCTTGCGGTGAAAGTCTGTTGGCTTCTGATACCTAAAAGAACAGGTTAATCCGGTTAGCTTTGTTAATTGAAAGCTAGCAGATTCAGTAAAATACAAGCGGTCCTTGACTACCTTCGGAGACAGCCTTTTCCAGGGATTGAGACAGGGTGCAGTGCACAAAGAGAAGTTAGCAGAGTTGGGGCGGCGAGTGGGGGATTTCGCGCCAGTGTCCACAATCTAAACTTCTGGAACAGACTTTCTCAGGGATAATAGGGTGCAGAAAGTACGCGAGCGCGGGTGAAAATCGCCGCGAGACACAGGAGACACAGCAAAAACAGGAAAGGGAGTCACTCGTTGGCGAGACAGAGGAAGAAGAGAAGACGAAGGTCTCTCATTTCTCTCCTTCCACCGCGTGTAGCCTGTCATCGCGGGCAGCGAATCTCACGCGCGCTCGCGTATTTCGTGAGCCCTAATGAGGGGGTAGTCGTTGTACACGGAACCAGTAGACCCACAAAAAAATCAAAAACTTCGCCGTTTATAAACAAAGCCTGTCTACTTACAGTTCTATGCAGGCGGGACCCGGCTTGAACTCATCTTGTTCCATGAATGCGAAACATCTCGTACTGACGATGTCTTTTTTGGGTTTGTAGTGCTTGAATTCGAAAAATATCGCTGTACCTTCGAACGAAAGACAGGATAAAACAAAAAAATTAATTATGAGGAAAAAAATTTTCTTACCATTTCAACGTCTCGAAAGAAAGACACGTTCGTTAGCCTGGAATTAGCGTGCGTAGAAGGCGCTGGTTAAGTATTGTGGTTAGGTTTTACGTTCTCCCTAGTACGCACGCGCGTCCACGAAATTTCTCCGTTCGCCCTTACAAAACCGGCGTCTGCTTCGCAGGTTAACCTTGAATAGTTCCGTCGCAGCTTATTATCATTTTTACCTCTTGGAAGCTTTTCTATTGGTTTTTGAATCTCCACATCAAAACCAAAGTTGATGTATTTTCCATCTTTTCTGTTTGACATGGGTGTATCTTGGGGCGGGGCTACATTAACACTGTTAGCGTCTGCAGGAATGAAAAAACCATGTAACAAGTTAGGCAGTCTCTCTTATTTCTGAGACGAGACGAGACGCCCTCTTTCTGGTGTCTCGCGGTGAACCTCCACTAAAAAGAAAGACTGCTCACGCAGTCTCAGTCTCAGCCTCAGTCTGTCTCTGACACGGTCTAGTGAAGGTGAATATTTCAATTAAGCGCCTCTTTTCAGGGACAGGATAGTTAAGGAAAAAAAAATAGTTGGTGGAGAAATGAAATGATACTGGTTATTTCAGCTTGCTTCCTTCACGGGAGCTTTCCCTTCACAGGTGAACGGAATTAATGCTTTAGGTTCACTCCATTCTTGCTCAGAAGATAACATTCTGGCCGGTGACAAAGAAGAAAACGTTTTCCTGGCTGACAAAATTTCAAGCTCTATAGAATGCAAGCCCGCCACTTTTCTGGTAGAGGGACTGAGTTGAATCTTGCACGCATTTCACGCGCGTTTCACATGTACTATAACGAAAAACGAAGTATAACGCAGACTTCACAATATCGCAATGTTCGCGCTTTCTATGCATGATTGTAAACGTCAGTTAACTAAAGAGCGAAATGTTTTATCAGTACCTTTAACAGAGACAGTGATGAAAGGATTTAGGTAAACATGCGCATCTTTTAGACCGATCCGGTCAATTCGCACAACAAAACGATGAAATCCCTCTTCATATGGTATCCTTGGCAACAACGACCCTCCCTCGGCTGCAAAGCAACGACAGCGATTCAGTTTCTTTTTGCAAAAGTTTAATCAGTGAAAGGAAATATAACTATTGGATGGCAAGATAAAAAATGCAATAGTACATTAACAAATAAATATATGTCAAGAAGTCCCTCGTTACTCTCGACGATATTTCTCACTGGGAGAACGGTTTTGTATGTTAGGCAAGTGCCAAAATTACCTCTTCTTGATTATACATGCGTGGACGACCCTTGCGTTATTGACGTCCCCTCTTGTTTGGAAGAACTAGTCTTAGACGAACTACTTTGTAAAGGCAAGAGTAACTTAAAGTCAACACATTCTGGCCAGTTTTGGAAACCAATTAAAAACCAGTTTTTCTGTGGGGGTACAATGGCTAAACTTGAAAAAAAAAGGGTAGCCATATTTTCCTGTTCATTCATTCGTGGATAAATACAACCACAAATAGTTTCAGTATAAGTACAAAGTAAGCTTACTTCTTTTCACTACGAACTCATGTGCTGACCTGCTGAGGCGACAAATTCACTTCCATTTTCCTCTCCATATCCTGCTATACCAGATCCACTGTTAATATAAATAAAAATGGAGATAATATATTACATCATGGTATGATTTACTGACATGGTAAATATTCCAGTAGAGAATCAGCATTCAATTAGCATGAGTATAAAGCCTTCCTCAGGGGTTAGGGGAAAGGAGAACTTAGAGGGTGGAGGAGGAGGTGGGAGGAGGAAAGACAGAGAGGATAGTCGCTGTCTCCCCTTCACTCTTCTCTCTTCCCTATTTCCTACAGAAATGCCTGATACTCAGGCCAATGTTCAATGAATTTAATAATCACAAGTTAGTAATGAAGATCATGCAATGTGTTAAATTTGGTACCCAGAAAAAGGGGCCTGGGTAGCAATGGCGTAAGACGTGTCCTTGATCCGTCCGCCACATATTCTTTTTTTCCCGGGTGGTAAATGGAAGAACTGTTGAAAAAGATCTTGGAACGGAAAAGAAGCGAGCGTTCCTCTTCAGAGGAGTCGAGCACTTCACCAGAAGCAAAAAAAGCGAGGAGTGATGAAGTAAACTCTCCTGAAGAAGTCGAGGAGCACGAGGTTGAAGACGAAATCTTTACGGTTTTGAACATGGCCGAAGGCTTTCATAAAGCTTTGGAGGAGATAAATCGAAAGCTGGAAAAGCTAGACGCTATCCAAACAACAGCAAATGATGTCCAAACGTCCCTTCAAAAATTGGAAGGAAGAATACAGAAGCTGGAATATTCGCAAACAACCGCCAGCCACGACATTGAGAACTTGAAAGAAAGCTTAAATAAAGCTGAGAAGCAACAGCAGAATTCGACAGCGAGTCTAAAATTTTACCAGGAGAAAACAGATCTCGCTTTAACCGATTTGCAGAAGAAAAATGATGATTTAGAAGCTAAGCTGAAAGAGGTACAAGACAAGAATCTCTATTTGGAAGCCTACTCGAGGCGGGAAAATATAATTTTTGAAAATATTGTGCAAGAAACAGACAAAGAAGACACTGAATTAGTTGTTCGCACCTTCCTCGAGACGGAATTAGGATACAAAGATGCAAGCACCGTTGAAATACAGAGGGTTCATCGCTTAGGAAAGAAGAAGGAAGAAAAGCCCAGGCAAATTATCGCAAGGTTCCTCCGCTATAAGAACTGTGAAGAAATTCTAGCTTTGGGCTCCCGTTTGCGAGGAAGCAGATTTAAAATGTATCAAGATCTACCCTACGAAATAGTAGCAAGAAGAAGAAAGCAAATGGACACTTTTAAAGAAGCTAGGAAAAATAACATCCCTGCATCTTTTAGTCGGGCACAACCGGATAAGCTCTTGATAAAAGGTAAAATTTGGCCAGTTGGTAAACCTCTCGAGATACCAAGATAGGTGAGAATGCTTCTTCATCATGTCATTACTCATTAGGTAACCAAGATCACGTTAGTATCGTTTGACCACATTTGCCACCCGTTATTATCAATTGCTAGATAATTATTTAGGCGATCGGAATAGAGGTTCGTAACTGATGGCGCTTCGGTTTTTCTTATCTGTCTGTAAGATTCTAGGTAAAAGTCCTAGCTTCCCGCCCATGTCCCTTTACGAAGAGGTTTCTTATTTAGTTGTGTTTATCTGTGCATGTTCTGTTTGGTTTCTATGTTTTAATAGCTTAATCATTTGTTTTAGAAGTAAACGCCTAGTGCAAATTCCTATCATACCGTGCAGCGATTGTGGAGCTTTGACACCAGGTGATGTAAGGCTTCCTCTGCAAAGCTGCCCAAGAGAATATCTATGGCTTTGACAATAGCATCACTAAACGTCAGGGGATTAAGAGACAATACAAAGCGTAGAGAGGTGTTTAATTGGCTTCGCAAAAAAAATTACTCGGCATATATGCTACAAGAAGTCCACTGCACTGAAAATACTAATCACGTATGGTCTGCTGAATGGGGCTATCAAGTTATTTTTAGTACTTATAAGAGCAATAAAGCAGGGGTATGCATTCTTTTCAACAACAACTTCGATTTTCAAATAGAAAAAACTTACACTGACCCCCAAGGACGCTTCATTATTTGCGACATTAAAACCAATGAAAAGTGTTTTACTTTAGGGAACATATATGCTCCTAATGAAGACAACCCAACTTTCTTCCTTGACTTCTTTGATCACCTTGCAGATTTCAAATGTGATGATATTATTATAGGAGGCGACTACAACCTTGTATTGGATTTAGAGAAGGACAAGATGGGTGGTCTTACTAAAACTCACCAAAATAGTGTTAAAGTTGTTCAAGAATTCTCTGAGAAACTAGATCTGGTAGACGTCTGGAGGATTCTACACCCAGACACTAGTAGATTTACCTGGAGACCACGTCATCCAAAAGTACACTGTAGGCTCGATTTTTTTTTAGTAAGCCAAAGCACAGTTAACATCACGACCCTCGCAGAAATTGTCCCAGTACAACTGTTTTCTTTGAGGGTGGTGATGAAAGAGCCATTGACGAATATGAATTAACTACGTGCGAAGGAGTTTTAACTGAAAAAGAGTGCCTTGAGGCTTTAAGAGATATGGAATCAGAAAAGACCCCTGGGACTGACGGCCTACCAGCCGAATTTTACAAAGTGTTTTGGAAAGATGTATCCAGCACCCTAATTAGCGCACTGAACTACGCTTATGAAACTGGAAAACTCTCAATAACCCAGAGAAGAGGAATTATCAAACTTATCCCTAAGAAGGACGCAGAACCGTTCTTTATTAAGAATTGGAGACCCCTAACCCTCCTGAACAGCGACTATAAAATAGCGGCAAAATCAATTGCTAATCGCTTGAAACCTCTCCTCCCTGATCTCATTAATTACGACCAGACTGGCTTTATAAGAGGTCGTTTTATCGGAGAAAACATCCGCCTTATCGATAGCGTTATTTGCTACGCTAAAGAAAACAATATACCAGGATTACTTTTGTTTTTAGATTTTGAAAAAGCTTTTGACACGATAGAATGGCCTTTCATTAGGAAAACCTTTCAACATTTTGGTTTTGGTAGTAGCATCTTAAAATGGCTAAACCTTTTCTATTGCTGCCCAGAAAGCTGCGTTTTGAATAATGGAAAATGTGAGCTCCTTATTTCAGTAAGCCTTTGATTTTGTATACATTTGTATATCTCGATCCTCTGCTCATTTTCTCCAGCATTAACCTGGTGTATCTTTTGCTTCACAATCGCTGCCTCTTTAAGACACTTAAGATATAAGTGCGTTTACCGTGATAAGATATAAGTGCGTTTACCGTGAATGTTGGTTTTGAAGTACAATTACTAATTAGAACTGCTTGTAAATAGTGCATTGTAGTGTGAGTAGTGAGTAGGTAGAGTTGTAAGTACTGAGTATTGTAAGTCTTTACATTGTAAACAGAGTAAGTACCTTAGTCTATTGTATTCTAAATATTGTATTGTAAGTAGTGTAAGTATCGTAGTGTTTGTAAGTATTTTTAATTGTTGATTGTTGATTGAATAAATGTTATTTAAAAAAAAAAAAAAATTTGGTACCCAGACACCAGGAGAAAAAAAGATGCACAGCCAAAAGAGTTCAAGTTGTCAGGGATATCTGATGAAACACTGTCTGGAGTGTGAGATATACCTCTAGAATGATAAAAAATGCTTGAAAAAATTCAAGCTGGAGTTCATAATTTTAATTGTTATTTTTTGTCAATTTATGCATAAGATTTCCAAAACTCATTCAAGGTATAGATGATGTTACTTGGCCGCGTGGAGACACAAAATTTCTCTTCGAGTGTTCAAAACTATTTCACGGGTGAGAGCAGCAAACGAGTAAAATATTTTTTAACACAAGAAGAAAAATTTTGTATCTCCAAGTGGTCATGTAATGTTCTATTGATTATAGAAACACCAATGAAATACCAAACCATTTCACTTTCATATATTTTTTCTTGCTGCACAAGGTGCAATTTATTATGTAGCCATAGCAACAGTGCTCTTTTCATTGTGAAGATAACATGTTATTTTGACGTGTGAAGATGTGTCCTCATGCGAAAGCTCACGTGGTATTTCATTGGTATTTATATAATGAAGTGAATTATCAGTGCAGCTTGCACTGAGCCACATTGAACATGTACAGTGTAGGTGAGATAAATCAAAATAGGATGAAGGAAATGAATATCAGAGTCACACTAGCCTCCCTGCAGACGTCCTTTGGGGTTTGTTTGTCATGCATTCATTTCTTCCTCACGGACGTCTGCTAAACACAGCCGACATTTATGTTCACCAATCACAGGCTGTTTAAGGATTTTTGTAAAACGTAACCCGAGCCGCTTGTTCAGATTCACACGATCAGTGAGGCTTTTGATCGGGTGTGCGAGAAATTTGTAATAAATAGAGAGTTAAACAAGTATCAGAGAGAAGCTATCCTGCAAATTTTATAAAGAAGACCAATGAGTTCATAAATTTGCCGACGGGATTTGGCAAATCCCTTATGTATCAAGCTTTGCCGCTTTTTTGCGACACAGTGCGTAGAACTACTGGACATATTGTTGTTGTTGTTTCGCCCCTGGTAAATCTTATGAAAGATCAAGCTACAAAGGTGGCAAATATTGGTATTCCTGCTGTGACGCTCAGTGATATTAGCGAAGAAAATATGAGGGTTGTCGAGAGAGGGGCTTTCTTTGTTGTTTGCGGAAGCCCAGAAGCTTGGTCGAAGATTGATCGGTGCAGGAAATGTTAGCGAGTGACTTGCTCAGTTGGTATGTTGGCCTTGGTCCGCGACTTTTCCAAGCTGCAGCATGATTAAATATTTCGTTGAGAAATAAAATATGGTGAAAAATGAAAGGTCCAATGATTTATTGATTATAAGCATTCTTTCTTTCATTGAAGGAGCCAAATTAAAGTTTGTTGACAGGTAGGTTAATTTGTCATTCTAGCTTGAAGTTTTGGACTTTGGCGGCACCGGGGTCATGTTTACTTAGCTTGTGAATAAATGAAATGCAACGGGAAGACGTGCCTTTTTGCAGAACAAGTTTTCAGATAACCTTTTTCTGCCGCTGGAAGCACATTGCTGTAGACTTAGAATTTTTTGTTTTACCGACTCTTGAGAAAATACAACCAAATTTCGCGTATTGGTGCTTGGTCCGTGACCCATGACCTTGGTGAAATTACATTTTGCAAAAAAGGAAACAGCCTTTGTTTTCAAAGAATGCTTTGAAAATCTTCCCTATCCACATTTCCAAGTTCTCTTTTCTTAATACTTCAAATATATACAGAGTTAATAGTAACTGTTTTCAACCGCGCTGAAAACCGCTCCACGCTCGTGTGAGACACTGTTTTCTGTAGTCTTTCAAAGAAAAGCAGATTGTTTTATACTTACAACAACTTCCGGAAAAACTGTACAGCTGACTACAGCTTTATTGCATTATTTCTGTGATTTTTTCAAAACATTTGAGTTGTCTCAGGTAGAAGATAGCTGTGCAAATAAATAATTCACTTGAAGAATACAAAGACACATCAACGTCCAGAGCACGTTTGATGAGGCTTGTGATGTTGACTGCGCTTTTTCTAAACACACAAACTTGGTCCTTTCCTAAGTTACAGCTGCAAAGAAAACAAAAAAAATCACTTCTTACAACTTTCTTTGGAGTCTCATCCATGCATTGGCATGGAATAAAATAATATTCCTCTGAAAAAGTGAGAAATAATTCGTAGGTGCCGTTTCAGTTGTATCGCAGCTCGTTATTGGCTGATCGTGACACAATAACTAACCGCTTATTGGCTTATTCAAACAAACAAGAACGTAAATGTTGGCTGTGTTGAGCAGACATCGTGGGGGAGAAATGAATGTGTGACAAACAAACCCCAAAGGACGTCTGCAGGGAGGCTAGTGTCACACTGAAAAACACAAAATTAATGCATATTCCATTTTTTTTTAATAATACAAGATAAAGAAAACAATATCGTATTTGAAGCAAACCTTGTTTTCTACTCTGATAGGAAATGGACCACTCCATCCATCATTTAACTTCCTTAACACTACAAATTAGAGATAAGGTAAGTTCTGCATTATTAATCTACATTAATAATATGTAACCTAACATTTATCATGTGATAAATTATACCAGGATAATCTTGTTATTTACCTACCGTCGCCAACTTTTTTGATATCATCCAGGGAGATTTCATCTTCTTTAGCCTTAAAAGTAAATAATCAGAAGTTTAACTTTTAACAGGCCATCTGATATCACGCGATGGTGGGATCCTCAAATCGCACCCGATCGCACAATTTGAGGAAAATCGCGTAATTCGTAAAAAAATGCTCAAGTCAAGTAAAGAAAATAAAAATTCTAACTTAATCAAACACTTTCCCAGTCTAAATGTTATTTAAAGTGATTACCACTAAAGAAAGCCTTGCAAGACGTCTGAAACCTTCGATCACGGTATCGGGGCAGCCATTTTGATTTCAGAGACAAGGAGTGCGGTCAGCGGTGTAACGGCGTCATGTAATATTAAACAAGTGTCCTTTTATCTTGCTTTCTATTTGTGTTTTTCTGGGTCAAGAAAATTGGACAAATTTAACTATTTTGTTTTAAAATAGATGTTTTATTATTCTTTTACATTCAAATTGCCTGTTAAACAACATTAAAGTGATTTTTCTCCTTTGAAAACCTTGTTAAACAATGTAAATTAGCCCTGAAAAAATCGCATAATTTATCGCATAACAGTCCTATCTTATCGCACAATCTACTCACAATTTCACCACATGTGGAATAATTACACCAAGATGAGGCTGAATATGCTCATTTAAATTTTGTCGTGGGCCATCCTGGGCGAGCAAGAGCATGGGCCCAGCTTGAGACCAAAGGACTCGTTTCACCTTGCTCGCTTGCGGAGTCAGCCCTGTAATAAAATAAGTTAATTAGTCCCCGTTTGGGCAAAAGTTATGAAGAGAGAGCAAACCATTAACACTTCTTGTGGAAAAAAAATCCTAAGTCGTAAGTTAACGTAATTTCGAAATATTAATTTTCAAAAACAATATTATATATGGTAGAAGGGATTTTGCACGCGCCCCTAACCCCGGGCCTTAGCCTGCTTACGTAGGTGGCGGCAATTTTGTGAGGATTTCGTTTGTGCTTTGTAAAGAAAGGAATACGAAACACGAACGAAAAACGCACCAAAAAACCGCGTGCTTCACACCCAAGGTTACTCAGGCCTATAGTCCCAGCTCCACTGAAACTTTTCTAGCGTGCCCATCTTCCCTGGGGTATGTGTTGGACACTTTGAGGTACTTGCAGCTTTCCGAAGAGAAAATGACACTTATCCCGAAAAGGTGAGAAAACTCCGCGCGCTAAGCGCCCGAACCTCAGTATTCGAGGAGAATACTCGTTTACCAAGGCTTGACGAATTAATCAAAACAAAACGTATCTCGAGGCTCTTCTCCCCTTCTACTTAATAGTTGATTGCACAAAAATTTAATTTTTATTTAAAGGGTGCTTTCGATCGGGAAATCTTGATTTGGTTTTTAAAATACGGGTTTTAAAAAACAAATTTCTACAGGATTTCAACTTTGACAACTCCTTCGTCAAGATGAATTTTAAAGAAATCCAAATCCTGATTTCATGGATTTCCTTTTCTACCATTTTTTTGAGATTTGCAAAACTATTCTCGTCATCAGTGGTCGTTTCTTGGCGCATTATCCTTACGCGTGGGAGATCGCTGTTCTTGAGAACAGTTTTTTTCAAATCCATTTTCAGCAGATTTCCCTATAAAACCGAAAGAAAGAAAATCCAAGGACATATTTCTTAGCGTTCAAATTCGTGTTTTGATTTTGCGTTTCGTTGCAAATCCGAAATCCGGATTTCTAAATCAAAATCCAGATTTCCCAATCGGTCATGTTTGATGTCTTCTAAGAACACGTGATTTCTCCCTCATTTGACACCCCGTTCTCACCTGACGCTGAATAAAAATGGAGCAAAGGTAACAGCCAAAGCCCACGGCTTTGTACGTTGCTCCAGGTGGATTCGTTAATTTACAGTCACAGGTAACTCCCTCTCTTTGTTTTTCCTTTGACAATGCGGAGGGGGGGGGGGGCGGCTACACGTACTCTAGGCTAGTAATGATTTGTCTAGACTGTTTATCTTGTCTCTAACAAGAACATTGATCATTGCCACTGATAATTGTTTGTTTCAGGGAAAGTAACTGAGAAACACAAGCCCCCACTGAGTCTGCCTAGGAGTGAATTGATTTCCATCACAAAAGACCTTAAGCTGAATGATTTCCAACGAGGCAACCGAGCTAAGAAGCGAGGTTGACTCGGTGGCAGAATTATAACGCCGCGCAATGTGGGCAAAAACTCTCAAATTCTGCGTAACCCTCTAACATTTGCATTTTTGATCATATTTGGGTGTAAGTAAGACCCCATATTTGGGTAGTGACGTCATGGTCTTGTATTTACAACTCGTGGTCCGAAATTGGGTGATTCAGTGTGCAGCTGTTCGTTGTCTGTTCAAGAGGACCTAACAGGTGAGCAAGCCTTAATAAGATTTCTAGTTTGAAAGGGCAATTTATATAGTGTTCTGGTTTGCTTTATAAATTGCGTTTAAAGCAGCAGCTTTAAAAAATAGGGTTTTATGCTCAAATTTTGTCAGAACCAGGTTGTTCTTTGCAGCTCGATTTACATTGAGGTAGCGTGTTCGCTTCTCGACTCAGAACCAGGGTTTTCAATGTTCTCTTTTCCTTTGTGAATTGAATTTTAAGCGGTAGTTGATCAAGGCATAGGGTTATATTCTCAAAACTTTTATCAGAACCAGCGTGTTCTTCGCAGGTCGATTTACATTGAGCCAGTCCTCACCTCCCGTGAGGAGTGCAACGTATTTGCTGACCCTTTATTTTAGAATTTATTCGAGAGATTTTGTCAACCAGCATGTTTTTTTGCTGCTCGATTTACATTGAGACAGCCCAAAACTCCCAGGCGGAATGCAACGAATTTGCGGACCTTTTGTTTTGAAGACTATCATTATGCCTTTCTCTTTGTCCTGTGACATTCGCTCATTAGATCTTTGTATTTTATTCAAGTTTCTATTTTTATACCTCTGATACATTCCGCCCCATTCTTGCGCTTTTCACACATTTTACTTTACACCAATTTTCTCTTACGTATATTACCACGGGAAACATTTTAACTTCTTATCCCTGGTAACGCTGTTGCTCGCAATTAAATTATTGTTTATAATTTCAGCAGTCAAAGGCCTCATTTGAAGTATCTTTTTCTTTCTAACGTTTATAGTTTTGATACAATTGAATTTTCCAAGAAACATAAGTACTAACTTGCTCATATTTACCAACAAAGTCTCAAGCCATGATGTTATTGTTTGATAATATGCCATTTGCACGATGGCGTCATTTTACTACTGCGACCAGAATTCTTTTCGTTTTTCTTTTCATATTTAAATTTGGCAGCCCCAGTGAGGTTTAAATAACAAAAGCCCTAATTTGCACAAGAAAGCAAAACTCTGAAGGATCCTGGTCATAGTAGTAAAATGACGCCATCATGCAAATAGCCTATTAAAAAGTGAAAGCCTACAATGTGTTAAAGTTGTTGTTTTGAAGTTGGGTGCCATCCTTTTCTATAGCGGAATCTATTTTAAACCTCTAAAATTATGAAACAAAAAAAATATATATATATATATACATATATATCGCGAAGATCTGAATAGGCACATTCCACAAAAGATAAACGAATTCGCCTCGTTGGCACTTGCCGGAAGGTACCCCTAGTTTAGTCACTGATATGCGATTAAGCGACTCGTAAGAATCCATCGAATTATTTACGAGTTCTCCCACTAAATGAAGTCCACAATTGTTTAAATGGTATAATTCACATACACTTGCAATTCACAATATTTGGTGACGTTGGGTTCATCTCGCGATCTTTGCATGGAATACGAATGCTTTAACTTTTATCCTGCTTTTATTAATAACGTCACAGACTGTTTTTATTCTCATTTCTCATAATAATAATAATAATAATAATAATCTATGTAGCGCTATTCAGCTACTCTTTCATAGCGCTTTACAATGATCAGGTTAACGTAGAACCTAAATTAAAAAGCTAAAAAATATAATAAAATACCGAGATAAATTAGTTACAAAGCTTAAAAAATATATACATTATACAAAAAATGAAAGTTAAAAATCTAAGATCTAAAAATACTAAGATAAAATTACAGATAATGAAAGAAACAAAAAAACGTGTATTAAAAATAAAAGTTAAAAACCATAGGCTTCTTTAAAAAGATAAGTCCTCAAATGTCTTTTAAAAATAGCGATCGATGGAGATTTACGAATGCTAAGAGGCAAGTTATTCCAGTGCCTTGGCGCAGCAATGCTGAACGCCCGATTTCCATAAGTCTTTAGTTTAGCCAGTGGCAGTGAGCAGTTCTTGCCCACTGGAGCGTAAAGACGGAAAGCACTTACCATGGCTCAGGAGACTAGAAATGTAAGAGGGTGCTTTGCCATTGAGTACTTTATAGACTAATAACAGGAGCTTAGAAATAATACGTGAATGTACGGGGAGCCAGTGTAGCTTGAACATTATTGGGGTAATCGAATCACACTTCCTTGTTAACGTGACAATGCGAGCCGCCGTATTCTGAACACGCTGTAGTCTACAAACTAAGTATTTTGGAATACCATATAGAAGTGAATTACAGTAGTCAAGCTTAGAACTAATAAAAGCATGGATAAGAATTGAGCACAGTCCTGGGTGAGATATTTGCGGATCTTTGATATATTCCTGAGATGATAATTTGCCTCACTACATATCTTTTTTACATCTTGTTCCATGCAAAAAATTCGTTCCTCTACTTTATGACTCTGTAACGCAGTACGATTGGACTCGAAAAGCAAACAGTTTAAACAAAAGTTTTGTCTTTCAATCGAATTTATTATTTCATACTTGTTGTGCCATCTTTTGACTCGAATATTCGATTTGTGTACTTTCGCGCCAAAGTTGCGCTGCGCGAATAAATTTTCCCGCCATATATTTTTTGTATTTTGTAGCCTGAATTGCACGAACTCCTTCCTTGTTTTTGTGAATATCATAAAAGATAAACCCTCTCAACGGAAAAACACTCAGCTACCTAAGAGCAGAAACATGTATACTTCGACCTACTGGCTTATCAGTTAAAGAAATGACTAGAAAAAATGGAAAAATCCGAATGTTGGGTGGTAAGATGGTCATAGGGAAATGGAGGTTTTAAAGACAAGAAACAAGGGGTAAGACCGCAAGTCCTGAATAAAAGCGCTAAAATAGTTTTAAAGAAGGCTAGGTACAAAAGAGGAAACCCGACGAGGTAGCTGTCACAACAGTTAGCAAGTGTGGAGCGCGGTTCATGAAAAGTAAAGTTTGGAGACCCCTGCGTTGGCAAAAAAAAAAACCCTGAACCTACAATTGTAGTCCGCCAAGCAACGTTCAGCTTGTCTGAAATTTGTAAAGAAGGACAAAAGCTTTACTGTGGTAAAGGGCCGGGATGATTATCTTTTCTTGGATCAATGCCCCAAATATTTTTTTTCAGCTGCCTAATGTAAAAAATTATATTGTTTGGGAGTCCAAGTGTCTTCTGCATACCAGGCGATAAAAACGCTTAAAATGAATCATCTGGGGCTCTACTAGCCTGTTCCAGGCTCCGAGATAGTGGTGAAAAGTCGTTCAGTAAAAAGAAATGAGAAAAACGCGCGGGAGCTGGGGAGAGACGGGGCTTCCCGCCGCCACCGCCCCCTTTCCCTAGTCGCGCGCGTCTTATTTTCGCTTTGCTCGTTTAATACGTCCCCACTATACTATCTGAGAGCCTGGCACAGGCTAGGGCTCTACACGCAGCATGACTTATCCCACTCAATGCCGTACTACAGAGTGTGAAAAAAACAACAACAAGACAAACCAAAAAAAGACAAAGGGGTTATGCGGGTTACTGAACTTCTGAATACATGTTCCCGATAGAGCAATAAACATCTTTTCGAAATTTCATGTAAAAATAAAGTTTTTATCAAAAGTTGTAGCTCATGAAATGAGAGGAACGAACTCTTGGGACACCCTGTAGAGCACTATCAGCTATTATATAACCCTGAGCGAGTTAGTGCGTTACATTCCTCCTATTATCATTTATATTCAGTTGTTTGTGTTTTGCTTGAACCCATGAGTTTTCCCAAATTTCTTATCGTGGCGCAAAGCGTGCTTAAGTTGCTAAACAAACTTCTTAAAAGTCGCCCAAAAATGAGATTATCATTTCCATACTTTGTATCTCCTATATTTATACCCTACATAGTAAGCTTACCGCAAATTACAGTCCTAATTTTTTTTTACCTTCTTTTTAGGAAATTAACAAGAAGGATTGATGGCCCAACACCAAGAGCTTAAGAGAAAGGTAGATGTTCTTGAACTGCCGAAAAAACATGATACTCCACCTCTTGTTTCTATTGAAGTGCCCAAGATGTGTGACCTTCCTAACAAGTCCGAGCCTTGGAACGATGATTGGCTCCCAGTTGACATTCTTTTGTTGACCGTGGAGGACTGTGAGTTCTTAGCATGTTACGCTTTCATGAAAAATCGCTTTAAAAGTTATCACAAAGACCTTGGAATTGTTTACTTTGGAAACGTGGGTGAAAGTGAGAGGGAACAACTGAAGGTCGCCCTTATGAAGTGTTGTGAAGGTTCTTCCGGTCCAGGTAGCTCGCTAATCGTCACCAAAAATGCAGTGGCGCAACTGAGACCTAAAGTTGTTTATTCTGTTGGCTGCTGTGAGAGTCTTAAACCAGACACGGTGAGGTTAGGAGATGTTGTGATATCCTCAAAGCTTTCTACAGAAGCCTTCAGAACTCCAGTGGGAAAAGATATTGGAAAACTCCTTCAGCATTCAAGTGATGGCTGGAATCCACCATTGAAAATTCCAAACGCTCGTGAAGTAAATGTGCACCGTGATGGCGAGATATTGTGTGGAGTGGGTCCACCCAGTGCTAAACTGTCACGTGTGTCCAACTCAAATGCGACTGCTGTTGAATCAGAAGGAGAAGGTTGGCCTTACTTTTGCTTTAAATCTGATAATAATTTATATTATTTGTCTACGGATATGTATCATTTGCAGCTCAAATTCCATTGTAGTCCTCAATATGTTTAACTTAGAGAATGAGCAGCAACCGATATTTATAGTTCAAGCAGTGAAGGTGGAAAATTTTTCAACCCTTTTTTTTTGTTTTGCAGAAAAAGAAGGGGTTTCACCTTTTTGTGTTAAAAGTTGTGATGACTTGCTTCATATGGGTATCTTTAAAATTTTAGAAAAACTTAAGAATGACAAGAATGTCCTTTGCGCAACATTTCTCGTTCATGGCATAGAGGTATAGTGAAAAAAAGGAGATGATCAATTTGCGCGAATTTGAAGAGAAAATGTCACTTACTGCAAAGACTTCATGTGAAGTTTTATGTTATAAAGTGCTCTGCAATTAGAAAAAATTTAAGGGAAAAGTAGTTTATTTTCTTATGCTGTCGTCTGAGGCTCACTATTTGTTCACTATTTGTTGTAGGTGTCTTTGTAGCAGCACATGACATGAAGATTGAATGGGTGATCGTCAAAGGTGTTTCTCAATTCGCCAATGACCTCGACCCTCCTAATAATTTGTGGAAGTCGTTTGCCTGCACGATGGCAGCTTCTCTTGTGTTCAACATGTTAAATGACCCACTCGTTTTTAAAAATTGGCCTCACTTTGACAGTAAGTGTTCTTCTGCTTGGTTGACGGCGTTGCGATGTATAAACCCAGTATGTCAACAACGGTTCGAATCGTCGGATATGTTTTTACAAAAAGGGGTCCACATTATTGCCATTTGTTCTGGTCACAGAATGTGTGTGGGTTGCCCAATGCACCCAAGCCATCCTAAACGAAGGATTCTCTGTTTTAACGTGACGCAATATATGATATAAAATGGTCTCGTATAACGGATAGCGTCTCCCTTAAGATAGTAATGGTGTAAGAAATCGATGTATACGGAAATTAATACGGAACAGACACTTAAATGTGAATAACCGTACCAGCGAATGTCAACACCCCGTTCCTCTGTCGATGCTAAAACCTTGTTTACGGACCAGCAAGTTTAAACGGAAATCCTGTAGCTAATTCCAGGCATCTGTATAGTGGGGGAACAGTGGGTGCAGCGCAATGAAATTGAAATATAAGAGGAGAACTCCCCTTTATTCTCCCCACTTTTGTAGCCGTATGTCTCCCCACTCTCTAAACGCCTCTAACAAGCTAAGACATCCAGTAATAATACAGACACCCGAACCAGCTAACGAATAAAGATCAGTACTCCATGATGTAATTTTTCCTAGTTATATTACTGTAAAAACCAAACACAAATATAAAAAGGCGAAAAGGTGAAATTCTGGAACTTCAAATTTTGTATCCAATGGCAAGTTATTTTCTATTCTTAGACAACATAAACGACAATCATGGGGAGGCAAGTAAGGAATTAGGAAAGATCGGAGGAAGGTTGAATGTCAACTATTCATCAGGAAACACAACAAAGGGTAAGTTACAACCCTACAAACTTCTCCGCGAACGTTTGGTGAGGAAAATAGCAGCTATAAAGTGAGGAATACAATGGAGGTCAAAAGTGTTGGTACCGGGGGACTCCGCATATGAAAGGGGTGTGGATGCTCGTCGTCTTGCTTAGGGGTGTAAATTTCGGATTTTAGTCTCACTTAGGGTGTTCTGGGCAAAACGCCATCATATTTATCCGTGAAGGTCTCGTTTAGGGCTGCACGCGAAAAAATATAAAAATATATATCTGTCTGGATTTGCAAAACATGGCTACAGAAATCTCTCTTATATACCCTCTGACTGATTCTTGTAGTGAAGTATGTTTTTTTTTTCATACTTTTTATTTATTTTTTATTGAGTTTCTCACTGGCTATTAACTTATTACCCCCCACTCCCCCAAAACAAAATGTTTTTCAAAACTTCCCATAATTCTCTCTGTATGTCAGTTTGAAATCAGCGCCCACATTAGACTGAACTCGGCTCTCATATAGTGGGTTGTCTTTGAGTTTTTTGGCTGCCTTGAGCAAAGTTTTCCGGAAGGCATCATTAAGCTTTATGAAGGAACAATTCTCACGTCTGGCAAAGTCTGCTTCGTCCAATATCTTCTGGTATTTCGTCTCATTTCGGGCTACACGGGTGAAAGACTGATCCCGGGCTTGAGACGGAAAGATTGGATATTGCGAGCTTTAATTTGTTGTTGGCAGTAACAAGTCTTTGGCCTCACAAAGTAGGTTCTAGGGTTGAAATCTATTCGACAAGATGGAAATTCATGCTGATTTCTGACCAGGCCAAAGACTCGGTAAAAAATTGCGTGGAAGGCGGGGGCTGTATGTCTCCTTTTCAACCGCTGGTTTACATCCAGAATCTTGAATAAATCGACTGTCAGTGAGTCGAGAAAGTACCATGTGACGATTTATGTGGAGAAAGCGAGAGTTTTACGAAGTAATTTGACCATGTTTCGCCCGTGTTAAGTGTGGAATTATTATGAGTGGTTTTCGGAAGTGTCATTTATTGTGTGATTTACCGAAAGTGTTGACAGACAAATCTCAGGTATGTGCGGTTGAGCTCGTGTTACCAGAATACTTTGTGCCAAGCATAAAAACGCTTCGTGAGTGTTTAGTTTAGGTGATTTTCTCTTAGAAAGCCTATTATGTGCTCAAAGATTGTGGATTCTTAATCTGTTTTCGGCCGACACTGAGCTGTGGGCCCCACGGTTTGACTGACTGAAAGAATACAATTTCTGGACGTTTGAAATGTTGTTTTTTTCATTGCAAAATCCTGTTACTTCTGCGAGAGAACTTTACCGTCTATTGCCAGCAATAATGCTGTCATTTAGTGACTTTTAACTGCTTCCCATTCCACTTAGATGATAGTTAAAATGCACTTTCTTTAGCCACGTTTTAACAAATCCAGACAGATATATTGTCTGTATTTTAACATGGACTCTTTTAGGGGTCCAAAAAAAAAAAAAAAAAACTTGGGCCACGCCCAGATCGGTTTCCTTTAGGGGTTTAATTCAAAATTTCCGACGAGCATCCCACCCCTTTCATATGCGGAGTCCCCCCCCCGGGTTTGGGACCTTTCCAGTAAGCAGTTTCAACAATTTTCAAGGAAGCAGTACAAGAGCGCAAAATCAAAAGATCCTATTGACTTGATGTTGCACATGCATTTACCAGTTACCCAAAGCTTTAAGACTGCATAAAAATGTCTCGCAAAATAACTTTTGTTATATAGTTTTGGGCTTTCATTGTTTGCACCCTGATTATGTGCTGTTTTGGCGGTCGAAATAACGCCCAACTTCGATTCTGGTATGTCTCAAATTTTAATGATTATACTACATGAAAGAGCTGTGATTCTTTTAGCTAGACCTGAAGTTTCAGCTCTGCGAATCTAAACGCTTGCGAAAACTAAAATTTTAAATATAGCCCCTCGGGCCATCGTTAGCCACGTGAAATGTAAACAAAGCGAAACCCGTGTAAACAAAGGAGAAAATCACACCAAAGTTATTTCTAGCCCACCAAAGCGCAAAGAAATGATGGAAATTTCGGTGTCTAAATAGGTATTGCTATCTGAAAAGCTAAAAAGGCGAGATTGTCCGTCGAAAAATATAAAAAGGAAAACAAAACCTGAACAACGAGCAACTGAGAATCGTATCGTAATTCTGAACTCGGAAGCTGTGAAAATGCTTCCGCCAGGTCAAGTCCAAAAGGCTTGAAGAACTGTTTTGGAAATGCCCCAATGAACTATTGACAAACTATGCCAGATGATAGATTTACTTTAGTAAAATGAACATGAACATAATATCGTCGGTGAATGAAGTCTTTTGAATGCGCGGGTAACAAAAAGCCTCGGGAAATTTCCTCGCGGGGGCGGAATTTCTGGGTGGGGGTGTGCCGCTGGGACCCTGGAACCCTTAACCTATACCAGAGCTAGTTCAGCTGAATTTTGCTACCCTATACTAGAGTAAACTCCCCAAATCCCCCCTATCCTAGAGTAGCTGTTTCCCTAGTCTAGATAACATCTTCAACCAATTGATCAGTTTCCTGAATCAAAGAAAGACTATCGTCAACTCGTTGGTACGTTGTTTAGCAAATAATCAATTAGTTATCACCTCTGGTTTTCCCACAGTGAATTTTAGGAAATGATAGAAATTCATATTATAAATATACTATCCTTGTTCTGGAAACACAATACTTTTCTTGCTGTTTATTGCACTTTAGTAACAGTTATTTAAGTACATATTTAAAAACAAAAAAACAGCAAAACAAATAAGCAAACGAGACAAAACAAAAAAGAAAAAAAAAAGGAAGAAGGGAAAAAGAAGGTCTTCAGCAGGATTCGAACCCGGTACCTTGCGGTAAGACCCGACCTCACATAGCCACTACGCCATTGAGGATGTCACATGATAAGTGGTGAAATTTAATGCATTTTATATGGAACTTCCGCCGGCAAACGACCGGGGCAAACAATCGAGCCATAAAAACGACTCGAAGGAATGGGATGAAATTAAGGCTAATTGCAACCAGGCTACTAACAGTAAAAAACAATGTAAACGCATTTCATGGCAATGAAAGAACATATGCGATACAAAGCCGACACAACTCCTCGGCGAAGTAGGACACAAAACATTAGCTTATGTTTTCTTATGTTGACATCCGCTGTTATTTTAAAAAGGTAATGCTCAAACTCACATCCATTTCCCCCCGTGATCTTGGGGAGTCCTTGAGAAGAAGAAGAAGAAGAAGAAGAAGAAGAAGAAGAAGAAGAAGAAGAAGAAGAAGTGCCTTTATTTACCATACATTTCACCAGTCCGTATTTTATACCCAGTCCGCAGTCCGTAGTTCGCATTCCGTGTTTTATACTGACCGCCATAAATTCATTCATACACATAACCTACTACAGTACTACAAGGTACGAGATCAAGCCAGCGTCGAAGTTGAAGGAGTCGAAGAGCAAATGCTCATCTTCTTGTCAAGTTTAACGCCTGGACGGGTCAAAGGCTTTTCAATCGTACTAATTTGAAAGATTCCTGCCTGTCTTAATTTGGTAAGACCTCTATCCTAACCGTGCTGTAGCGCACGATGCACGTTCGCAGCGAGGAATTTGATGCTACCGAACTTCGGCGAGCGCGTGCTTCTTTGGAAACGATAGATCTTCGCGCTCTCGAGTTCGGACCCGATTAATTACGAAGTGCGTCTACTACGAGTGAGTGAGTGACTCATTTGCATATCTCAGTCCCTGCAATAACTCGTGGTACGCTCGCGCGTACCCACGAGTTAAAAATAATACCATATTCTAGACCCAAACGCTCTGATTTATATACCCTATCCTAGAGTAAACTGCTTGAAAACCATACCCTTCACAGCGGCACATACCTATATAGCCCATATATGGCAGTAGCCCGCCATCCGGGAGGAAATTTCAAAGGAGATTTAAATGATTAAACTGCACAAAGATTTATTTACAAAGCGAAACCGAACCGACAGTAATTTTGTTGCTGGACCGGTAAGAGAAACGATCATTGCATGTTTAAGCTAACTGTTTTCCCCCTAAATATTACCAATCGTTTCCTCTGCAAAGCCACAGGAGTCTGACAACCCGTTCTTCTTCGGAGCCTTGATACATGCATAACACCTTAATAATCCTTGCAACGTGGAACGACCTTGGGAACCGACCAAGAAACTGTCAAATGTTGGAAAAAAGGGATTCCATTCCTATGCAAAATTAAATACGCATGATTTGCTCGTTGCCACTCTATCGATAGGTATACGTAGTATATATATTTTTGCGTATGTTACCTCATTATTTTTACTTTCCTTCTTTCACCGTATATGAAAGGTATGAAGCCAATAAGAGCCTCCCTTCCTTCAATGGTTCCTAATTTCACTGGCCGACAGAGCGAGGTTGAAGACATCATCGGACACGTAACTTCCGAATCTACCCGACTGGTGTCGATCTGGGGTTCACCTGGGTTCGGAAAAACATCAGTTGCAATTACAGTCGGACACACGCTCCAGACTCAAGGGCTACCTGTGTATTGGGTCTCATTACGGGGACTTCAGTCAAAAGCAGATCTGACTTCAAAGTTTCTTCGCCTTCTAAGGCAACCAACCATCGACAATCAACCGTCCGATCGGCGTCTGTCCCTTGACGATGAGATTTGTCAACTATTCAGCGAAATATCAAAACAGTCTGTATTTATCCTTGATAATGCCGATGATTTGTTAGAAAGTGGTTGCCCAAAAGTGAAGGAAGAGGTCATGCAACTTCTTGAAGAAATACTCAGGCAAAACCCAAGGCTGACATGCATTGTAACCACGAGAGAGTCTCTTGAGTTTATGGACATTCATTTTCAAGGCCATCAAGGCTTAAGAATAAGAACATTAGATAAAGCCTCTACACAATGCTTAATTCATGAGTTACTTCCAAATGCGAGCCCTGCGGATTGCACAGAAGTCGCGCATATCTGCGGACAAGTTCCTTTGGCCATAAAAATAATGTGTTCTTTGATATCTGAAGATAATGCTTTACCACGCCAGTTTCTAGACGATTTCAAGGCGTCCTCTACAGAAAGTATCGTGAGCATGTTGGACAATCACGATTACCCGGCAAGCCATCGATTACAGTTCATTTTTGACTCCTCTTTCCAGAGACTTACTGCACAAGGACAAGATGCACTAATTTCTTTGAGCATTCTCCCTGGGAACTTCACTACTGAGGTCGCTGCGGCTGTTTTAGGCACCAAAAGTGGTTTTCAAGCCAAAAGAATGTTACAAAACCTTCGAAGGAAGTCACTGATTGATTCAGGCTCTAAATCCGGAACTTTCACGATGCACAAACTGTTGCAATCATTTTCGAAAGAGAAAGGAGACGCTGAGATGAACAAGACGATTCTCAATGCAAAGGAACGTTTGAATGCATTCTATGTCTCGCACTTTGATAAACTAAATGAACAATTTCTCACCGGGCATTCCATGGATGCATATATTGCATTTTATGAGAATAAGGAAAGCATTATTCAAAGCATAGTAGAGGGATGTTTCGACTCCAAAACAGCCGACAATGTCTTTGAAATTTTGGTCAAGGGGGAGTTGTTTCTTGACTCACTTTTTTGGACCCCGAGTGAAAGTAAAAACTTTCAAGACATATACGATGCCGCCATAAAAGCAGCCAACGTGCATGGAAATGAAAAATACCACAGGCAGCTACTTACTTCCAAAGCTTTCGCTCAAGTAACCTGGGGAAGAAAAGGACAGACGAATCAGCTTCTCTCTGAAGTGAAAGTTATGCAAGCAGCATCGTGCCTTGTTTCTAATCAGGAAAAAGGCAAATGCTTCTGCTATTTAGGAATCTGTTACCTTACTGCAGAAGAAACGAAGAGTGGAGTCCACTGCCTACAGCAGGCGCTTTCATCACTGGAGACTTGCAACGACCTAGAGTCGTTATTTCTAAAGTTTCTTATTCTTCAGATCCTCGTTTGTTATTATCAGTCCCTAAATGACTTCTACAACGCCAGTTACTACTATGACAAATCACTACCTCTGTCCTCTGCAGTAGGAGATTGCAAGCTGCTTATTATTACCCCGATGAAAAGCAAAGTACAAAAAACTACCAATGAAATGCAGTTTGAAAAGGACTCAAACATTTTGCTGAATCAACCTTTCGAATTCCAATTTGTCTGTCTCTTAAGTGAAGCTACAAAGTTGTTCCCTGCAATTAAAACCAAACAAAATACAAGCCACTTGATTCTTCAAATGTTAGAGTGCCTCGAAAAAGATGTTACACCTTCAATTGGTTTGCTAACTTTTCACACAGCTGTGGTAAAGCTGTTGTGGAATTTGAATAGTGAAGGCCCTGAAAAACTATTTTGGTCAAGAATAAATTATCATGAAAAAACACTCAAGCAATGCAACGAAACTTTCCCCAAAAGTCACGACTTTGGAGGTTATGGTCAAATACAAATTAAAGCCCTTGTGGACTGCTACTTAAACCTGGGTAAAGTTTACACTAAAAGAGAAAAATATTCAGAAGCTCTTCAGTCATCCAAGCACGCGCTAAACACAGCAACAAGGTCCTTTGGAGAAGAACATGAAAGCACTGCTGACAGCTACAGGCAACTCGGTGAAACACAACACGGCATGCATGACTACAGCGCGGCTCTACAATCTCACCAGCGCGCATTGGCTATCCGTATTAAACTATTTGGAGAGGAACACGAAAGCACTGCTGACAGCTACAGGGAACTCGGTGTAATACAAAACAACATGCATGACTACAGCGCAGCTCTACAATCACTCCAGCATGCACTAGCTATCCGTATTAAACTATTTGGAGAGGAACATGAAAGCACTGCTGACAGCTACAGGCAACTCGGTGTAACACAAAAAAACATGCATGACTACAGCGCAGCTCTACAATCTCACCAGCGCGCATTGGCTATCCGTATTAAACTATTTGGAGAGGAACATGAAAGCACTGCTGACAGCTACAGGCAACTCGGTGTAACACAACACAACATGGATGACTACAACGCAGCTCTACAATCTCACCAGCGCGCATTGGCTATCCGTATTAAAGTATTTGGAGAGGAACATGAAAGCACTGCTGACAGCTACAGGCAACTCGGTGTAACACAAAACAACATGCATGACTACAGCGCAGCTCTACAATCTCACCAGCGCGCATTGGCTATCCGTATTAAACTATTTGGAGAGGAACATGAAAGCACTGCTGACAGCTACAGGCAACTCGGTGTAACACAAAACAACATGCATGACTACAGCGCAGCTCTACAATCTCACCAGCGCGCACTGGCTATCCGTATTAAACTATTTGGAGAGGAACATGAAAGCACTGCTGACAGCTACAGGCAACTCGGTGTAACACAAAACAACATGCATGACTACAGCGCAGCTCTACAATCTCACCAGCGCGCATTGGCTATCCGTATTAAACTATTTGGAGAGGAACATGAAAGCACTGCTGACAGCTACAGGCAACTCGGTGTAACACAAAACAACATGGATGACTACAGCGCAGCTCTACAATCACTCCAGCATGCACTAGCTATCCGTATTAAACTATTTGGAGAGGAACATGAAAGCACTGCTGACAGCTACAGGCAAGTCGGTGTAACACAAAACAACATGGATGACTACAGCGCAGCTCTACAATCTCACCAGCGCGCACTGGCTATCCGTATTAAACTATTTGGAGAGGAACATGAAAGCACTGCTGACAGCTACAGGCAACTCGGTGTAACACAAAAAAACATGCATGACTACAGCGCAGCTCTACAATCTCACCAGCGCGCATTGGCTATCCGTATTAAACTATTTGGAGAGGAACATGAAAGCACTGCTGACAGCTACAGCCAACTCGGTGTAACACAAAACAACATGCAGAACTACAGCGCAGCTCTACAATCTCACCAGCGTGCATTAGCTATCCGGCTTAAACTGTCTGGAGAGGAACATGAAAGCACTGCTGACAGCTACAGGCAACTCGGTGTAACACAAAACAAAATGCATGATAACAGCGCAGCTCTGCAATCTCACCAGCGCGCATTGGCTATCCGTATTAAACTATTTGGAGAGGAACATGAAAGCACTGCTGACAGCTACAGGGAACTCGGTGCAACACAATACAGCATGCATGACTACAACGCAGCTCTACAATCTCACCAGCGCGCATTGGCTATCCGTATTAAACTATTTGGAGAGGAACATGAAAGCACTGCTGACAGCTACAGGGAACTCGGTGTAACACAACACAACATGGATGACTACAACGCAGCTCTACAATCTCACCAGCGCGCATTGGCTATCCGTATTAAACTATTTGGAGAGGAACATGAAAGCACTGCTGACAGCTACAGGCGACTCGGTGCAACACAATACAACATGCATGACTACAGCGCAGCTCTACAATCTGAGCAGCGTGCATTAGCTATCCACCTTAAACTCTTTGGAGAGGAACATAAAAACACTGCTGACAGCTACTGGCAACTCGGTGTAACACAAAACAAAATGCATGACGACAGCGCAGCTCTGCAATCTCACCAGCGCGCATTGGCTATCCGTATTAAACTATTTGGAGAGGAACATGAAAGCACTGCTTACAGCTACAGGCAACTCGGTGTAACACAATACAACATGCATGACTATAACGCAGCTCTACAATCTGAGCAGCAGGCACTAGCTATCCGTATTAAACTATTTGGAGAGGAACATGAAAGCACTGCTGACAGCTACAGGCAACTCGGTGTAACACAACACAACATGCATGACTACAACGCAGCTCTACAATGTGAGCATCATGTACTAGCTATCCGTATTAAACTATTTGGAGAGGAACATGAAAGCACTGCTGACAGCTACAGGCAACTCGGTGTAATACAAAACAATATGCATGACGACAGCGCAGCTCTGCAATCTCACCAGCGCGCATTGGCTATCCGTATTAAACTATTTGGAGAGGAACATGAAAGCACTGCTGACAGCTACAGCGAACTCGGTGTAACACAATACGACATGCATGACTATAACGCAGCTCTACAATCTGAGCAGCATGCACTAGCTATCCGTATTAAACTATTGGGAGAGGAACATGAAAGCACTGCTGACAGCTACAGGCAACTCGGTGTAATACAAAACGATATGCATGACGACAGCGCAGCTCTGCAATCTCACCAGCGCGCATTGGCTATCCGTATTAAACTATTTGGAGAGGAACATGAAAGCACTGCTGACAGCTACAGGGAACTCGGTGTAATACAACACAACATGCATGACTACAGTGCAGCTCTACAATCTCACCAGCGGGCATTAGCTATCCGTCTTAAACTGTTTGGGGAAGAACATGCAAACACCGCTGATAGCTACAGGCAAGTCAAGATCACTCAAGACGCCCAGCGAAAGTTTAGAGCAGTGAAAAGAACAAAGCGTAATAGAAAGTGCGTAATCGCGTAACCGCCATTAGCCCGGGACCAGGCTCCGCAGTGGGGGAAAAAGGCAAAAAAAACGGGGTCAAATAGGAAAACTCGGCGAAGGAAGCGAGCCGAGGGGTGACCTGGGGAGGGGGAAAGGGCGGCGCCACATTTTCCTCTCCTCAGACTGCCTCTCGGCTCGCTTCGCTCGCCAATTTTTTTATCCTTTTTTCCCACTGCGGACCCTGGTCCCAGGCTTAACTGGCATCGATAAACAAAATGACCTCCGCAAAAGTGAGACCGCAACTTAAAATAGACATTGAGAAATAGTTAGTAGAGCTTAAAGCCTGGGGCTCAAAGATTTATGTAATAAGAAAATTTACGTCATAGCTTTTCAGTGAGTATATCTCAGTATGTATATAATTGTACATACTCATTGTTCACCCCATGTAAGGGAATAATCCAACACAGTCTTGGATTCTGGATTCCACGCTGTGGATTCCGGATTCCAGGTACTGGATTCCAGTATTTTTCTGTAAAACTGTAGAATTCTGGATTCCGATCGTTATTGGGATTCCAGATTCCTTGATCTGTATTCCGGATTTCAAAACTCAGGACTCCGGATTCCATAAGTAAAAATTTTCTGGGATTCCGGATTCCGCAACAGGGCTTAAAGTTTAAATTTGAGTTTGGAAGCACTTGTGCTACTAGATGTAAATTTTTGGGCGCACTGCCGAAATTTTAGGTGCACAGCTGAAAATTTTAGGAGCACAGCATATAATGTTGGGAGCATCTATTTCAAAAGAAAAAGTAAAAAGCTTTTAAGTGTTAAAACATTGCTACGTTTATATGTCATCTTCAGTTTGTTACTTTTATTTCAGTCCCGCGATTGATAAAACACAGCCGATTTGCCAAGCAGTAATGCCGTTGTGATTTTTGATACTAATTTCCCTTTTTGACAGTGCAGTTGTGACTAAAGAAAACTTACACTTGAAAAAAAAAAATTCAAAACTGAAAACAGTGAGTATGTCGAACGAGAATGAAAATTTATCTTTAATGAATTTTTTAAATGCGCAATGACTTACATGTAACTGGGATATGAGTTAAAAACTTTCTTGCCTGGAAAAAAAGGTTCTTAATCCGCCCTGTTTTTGTTTTGATTGACCTTAAAACTGAACTTTCGACATGATCGTTCATTGCGCAAAACGCACGTGTTTCCTTTGTAGCATATTTGCACGTGTCAGCGGCGTTTATTACAAAAGAGAAGAGTCTGGAATGGAGTAAAACATCGAGACGAAAATGAACATTCGAGTTCGTGGAATCCATTGGGAGAAAAGACGAATTAAACATACACAGATGAAAGGAAAACAATGTAACTTATTAAAGCAATTTTTGGATGACCTTGAAATAAGAACCCGGGAACAAAACAGAAACAACAAACGAGTGGAAAGAGCGATTTGATTGGTTTATCGAACGGATACAAACGCGCGTGGGTGAAAATACTTCATTCCCGAGAACTTTCTAGAAATCAACCGATACTTCGCTTTGACGTCATACTGCAACACGATTGGCCAATCGAGCTATGCCCTCTCCATATTATGGTTTCTTTGGCGGGAAAACGAAGAAGCCATGTTTTGGTCTTTTCATCCTTTGGCTGGTAAAACAAATAACGAACACGTACCGAGGTCAAGGTCATACGAAAATCACTCTATCTGAAAAGTACATGCGCGTTCCCGCGCGGCTCGTTTCACTCGCCCACTGATGGATAACTTGTTCGCAGGCCGGCGAAACATTTAAATACCCCTCTGCCGTAAATAAGCTAAGTCACGAATTTTCAGTTTTACTTTAAAACCCTGACAAATGATAATCAAAGAAAAACAGAAAGATAACGGCTTAGTTTCATTTAAAGTTACTCTACTACTTTGAGTGTGTGCCTGAAACTTTAATGAGAGTACATCGTTTTCACATGACGTCACGGCGGCCATATTTGTGTACAAAACAATGAATCGGCGGCCATGTTTGTATACCAAAAAAATTCTTTGGGAATTGAACTGCTTTCACATGTTAAATCTTTCTTTTATTCCAAGCAATTTGCAAAGCTGCTGACCACGTGACCAAAAACGATCTATAAAGATAATTTAAAGGCAAATAAATTTACCCAATAAAACTCATGTAATCTCCACAGCCGTACAGTTAGCAGGCTCGTTTCTCTAATTACATGTGCACCTGTGTTAAAATAAACCTATTTGCAAAAATTCTATGTCAAGCTGTTATATTTTTCATAATTAACTATCGAATCATGTCAATCTGTGGTGAAATTGATCAGCAGAGCCTTAATATTAGTGTTAACACCCCTCATTTTAAATTGTGAGGAATACAGTGGAATTCTGACGTTTGGAAACGTCATTTTACGCCCTTCAATGTTGTTTATTTATTTATTTATTCATTTATTTATTTACAGATTTAGCATAATAAACATGTAACCTACTCAGACGTATTATACATTTTAAAGAAGCAATAGGTCACTATTTAAATCACCTACGAGTTTAACCCACCCGCAATTTATAATTTATAGGCAGCTGAGTAGAAATTCCATGGACTTGTTTGCTGTTGCTAGATAAACAGTGTTCTTTTACCCTTTGTTTTCCAAGCTAATCCAGTGCTGTGTTTCTTGGAAGGTTGGAAATATGGGGATTCCACTCTATAATAAATGCAATCTCTTGAGCAACAGTCAAGAAAATTGTTTGATGAACTCTTAGCTATAGTTACCACTACCGAAAAAGTTCTTTTAAAAATTTCTGCTTGGTACAACTACTAACCCTTCCCCAATATAAACTACTGCTATAATTTCTTTAAAATGTCTGCTAGTGTTCACGTTTTTGTCATGTATTTACAAAGTAAAATAATCTCTAAGATATAGTTTTCAGTTTCGTGTAACTGTAATGCTCTATTACATGTTAAGTTTAAGAATAATGTCTAAAAGCCATTTTCAGAGCTGAATTACTTGGTTCTTTCTAACCAGAAGTATCAATAATATCCTAAATGATTCCTTGGAGTGCTGTGGCATGTTTAATAGCTTTCTGTGCAACGGTTTTTAGAGCTAATCGTCAAGAATGTTGAGTGTGACATGAAGATAAAGCTGTTTTTGCGTCAACAGATTTAACCTCTTGCGGTGAAAGTCTGTTGGCTTCTGATACCTAAAAGAACAGGTTAATCCGGTTAGCTTTGTTAATTGAAAGCTAGCAGATTCAGTAAAATACGAGCGGTCCTTGACTACCTTCGGAGACAGCCTTTTCCAGGGATTGATAAAGTGTGCAGTGCACAAAGAGAAGTTAGCAGAGATGGGGCGGCGAGAGGGGGGTTTCGCGCCACTGTGCACAATCTAAACTTCTGGAACAGACTTTCTCAGGGATAATAGGATGCACAAAGTACGCAAGCGCGGGTGAAAATCGCCGCGAGACACAGGAGACACAGCAAAAACAGGAAAGAGAGACACTTGTTAGCGAGACAGAGGAATAGGAGAAAACAAAGGTCTCTCATTTCTCTCCTTCCACCGCGTATAGCCTGTCATCGCAGGCAGCGAATCTCACGCGCGCTCGCGTATTTCGTGAGCCCTAATGAGGGACTAGTCGTATTACACGGAACCAGTAGACCCACAAAAAATCAAAAACTTCGCCGTTTATAAGCAAAACCTTCCTACTTACAGTTCTATGCAGGCGGGACCTGGCTTGAACTCATCTTGTTCCATGAATGCGAAACATCTCGTACTCACGATGTCTTTTTTGGGTTTGTAGTGCTTGAATTCGAAAAATATCGCTGTACCTTCGAACGAAATACAGGAAACAACCAAAAAATATTGTTAATTACGAGGAAAAAATTTTTTCGTACCATTTCAACGTCCCGGAAAACAGACACGTTCGACAACCTTGAATTGACCACTCCAGGAAATACCATAACATACCATAACGCTCTTTGTTTGTCATCCCAAAATTTTGCATAAGCATTGTCTTCAGTTTCTCTTGGGAGTTAAAATGGCCCCAAGAGAAACTGAAAACAATGCTTATGCAAAATTTTGGGGTGATAAACAAAGAGCATTATGGTATGATATGGTATTTCTGGAGTGGTCAATTAGCCTACGTGGAAGGCGATGGTTAATGTTTTTGGTTAGGTTTTATGTTCTCCCTGGTGAGCGCAGGTCCAAGAAATTTCTCCCTTCACCCTTAAAAAACGGGCGACGGCTACGCAGGCTAATTTTGAATAGTTATGTGTTCGTTCAGAAGTATGGCCTGACTGTTAGAAGGGTGGTGGTTGGTAGATTGGTTCGTCTTTTTAAAATTTCTTTTCATCATCAATTGGTTTGATCAAGAGGCCACCGCTTTCGGTTGGTTTTATACTAACGTCTCTTTGTAATGTCAAACACTTTAAAACGAACTGATTATTTTTAAGATTTTACGCGATATTTTGATTCAACATTTTGTGTTGAAAGCAAAAAATCTCATGGTCATTTGGTAACAGCGCGCGTTGTCATTGGCTTCTTTGCGGTCACGTGCCTGAAGTCTTTGAGCAGGAAAAACAATCGCATTGAATTGTTACGCGGAAATGTTTACCGCTGCTTTGTTTTCGAAGCTCATACTTTGATCTGTTGCGTTGGTTGTGATATTTAACACATCAGCTACTTAATGATTGGAATTTTTGAAAGCTGGTAATGTTTGCTTTCCTGTAACCCAAATGTTTCCCCACGACGAAAATATTTAGATCCCTCCCTGGGGACAAAGTAACTAAATAAAATATTTGTTTTCTTTGGAACCTGACAAAAAGTGCCAAAAAAGCCATTTTTTTGGCTACGTTTTGGTTATCCGTAATTCAAAGCATGAGATTCAAAAAATGGCCTAGGGGTGGTGGGGTAGCGGCTTCCCAGACTACCCCCGCCCCCTATTTCCGTCACAGCTTATTATCGTTTTTAATTCTTGGAAGCTTTTCTATTGGTTTTTGAATCTCCACATCAATACCAAAGTTGATGTATTTTCCATCTTTTCTGTTTGACATGGGTGTATCTTGGGGCGGGGTCACATTAACACTGTTAGCGTCTGCAGGAATGAAAAAAACATGTAACAAGTTAAGTAGTCTCTCTTATTTCTAAGACGAGACGAGACGCCCTCGTTTCTGGTGCCTCGCGGTGAACCGTCACGAAATCTGAAGAAAAAGAAAGACTACTCACGCAGTCTCAGTCTCAGCCTCAGTCTCTCTCTGACACAGTCTAGTGAAGGTGAATATTTCAATTAAGCGCCTCTTTTCAGGGACGGGATAATTAAGGAAAAAATAGTTGGCGGAGAAAAGAAATGATCTGGTTATTTCAACTTGCTTCCTTCACGGGCGCTTTCCCTTCACAGGTGAACGGAATTAATGATTTAGGTTCACTCCATTCTTGCTCAGAAGATATCATACTGGCCGGTGACAAAGACGAAAACGTTTTTCTGGCTGACAAAATTTCACGCTCTATAGAATGCAAGCCCGCCACTTTTCTAGTAGAGGAACTGAGTTGAATCTTGCACGCAAGTAACGTCCGTTTCGCAAGTACTATAACGAAAAACGCAGTATAACGCACACTTCACAATATCGCAATGTTCGCGCTTTCTATGCATGATTGTAAATGTCAGTTATCTAAAGAGCGAAATGTTTTATCAGTACCTTTAACAGAGACAGTGATGAAAGGATTTAGGTAAACATGCGCATCTTTTAGACCGATCCGGTCAATTCGCACAACAAAACGATGAAATCCCTCTTCATATGGTATCCTTGGCAACAACGACCCTCCCTCGGCTGCAAAGCAACGACGGCCAAAAATTCAGTTTCTTGATGCAAAAGTTTAATCAGTGAAAGGAAATATAAATATTGGATGGCAAGATAAAAAATGTAACTCTCGACGATATTTCTCACTGGGAGAACTAGGGTTTTGTATGTCAAGCAAGTGCCAAAATTACCTCTTCTTGATTATACATGCGTGGACGACCCATGCGTTATCGACCTCCCCTCTTGTTTGGAATTTTGAAGAATTAGTCTTAGACGAACTGCTTTGTAAAGGCAAGAGTAACTTAAAGTCAACGCATTCTGGCCAGTTTTGGAAACCAACTAAAAGCCAGTTTTTCTCTCGGGGTACAATGGCTAAACTTGAAAAAAAAAGGTAGCCATATTTTCCTGTTCATCCATTTGTGGATAAATACAACCATAAATAGTTTCAGTGTAAGTATAAAGTAAGCTTACTTCTTTTCACTACGAACTCATGTACTAACCTGCCGAGGCGACAAATTCACTTCCATTTTCCTCTCCATATCCTGCTATACCAGGTCTACTGTTAATACAAATTAAAATGGAGATAATATATTACATCATGGTATGATTTACTGACATGGCAAATATTCCAGTAGAGAATCAGCATTCAATTAGGGTGGGGGAGGAGGTGGGAGGAGGGAAGACAGAGAGGATAGTCGCTGTCTCCCCTTCACTCTTTTCTCTTCCCTATTTCCTCCAGAAACGCCTGATACTCAGGCTAATGTTCAATGAATTTAATAATCACAAGTTAGTAATAAAGATCATGCAAAGTGTTAAATTTGGTACTCAGACACCAGGAGAAAAAAAGATGCACAGCCAAAAGAGTTCAAGTTGTCAGGGATATCTGATGAAACACTGTCTGGAGTGTGAGATATACCTCTAGAATGATAAAAAATGCTTGAAGAAATTCAAGCTGGAGTTCATAATTTTCATTGTTATTTTTGTCAATTTATGCATAAGATTTCCAAAACTCATTCAAGGTATTGATGATGTTACATGGCCGCCTGGAGATACAAAATTTCTCTTCAAGTGTTAAAAACTATTTCACGGGTGAGAGCAGCAAACCAGTAAAATCTTTTTTAACACAAGAAGAAAAATTTTGTATCTCCAAGTGGTCATGTAATGTTCTATTGATTATAGAAACACCAATGAAATACAAAACCATTTCACTTTCATATATTTTTTCTTGCTGCACAAGGTGCAATTCATTATGTAGCCATAGCAACAGTGCTCTTTTCATTGTGAAGATAACATGTTATTTTGACGTGTATTTATATAATGGAGTGAATTATCAGTGTGGCTTGCACTGAGCCATATTGAACATGTACAGTGTAGGTGAGATAAATCAAAATAGGATGAAGGAAATGAATATCAGCGTCACACTAGCCTCCCTGCAGACGTCCTTTGGGGTTTGTTTGTCACGCATTCATTTCTTCCTCACGCATATCTGCTAAACACAGCCGACATTTATGTTCACCAATCACAGGCTGTTTAAGGATTTTTGTAAAATGTAACACGAGCCGCTTGTTCAGATTCACACGACCAGTGAGGCTTTTGATCGGGTGTGGGAGAAATTTGTAATAAATACAGAGTTAAACAAGTATCAGAGAGAAGCTATCCTGCAAATTTTATAGAGAAGACCGATGAGCTCATAAATTTGCCGATGGGATTTGGCAAATCCCTTATGTATCAAGCTTTGCCGCTTTTTTGCGACACAGTGCGTAGAACTACTGGACATATTGCTGTTGTTGTTTCGCCCCTGGTAAATCTTATGAAAGATCAAGCTACAAAGGTGGCAAATATTGGTATTCCTGCTGTAACGTTCAGTGATATTAGTGAAGAGAATATGAGGGTTGTCGAGAGAGGGGCTTTCTTTGTTGTTTGCGGAAGCCCAGAAGCTTGGTTGAAGATTGATCGGTGCAGGAAATGTTAGCGAGTGACTTGCACAGTTAGTATGTTGGCCTTGGTCTGCGACTTTTCCATGCTGCAGCATGATTAAATATTTCGTTGAGAAATAAGATATGGTGGAAAATGAAAGGTCCAATGATTTATTGATTATAAGCATTCTTTCTTTCATTGCAGGAGCCAAATTAAAGTTTGTTGACAGGTAGGTTAATTTGTCGTTCTAGCTTGAAGTTTGGACTTTGGCGGCACCGGGGTCATGTTTACTTAGCTTGTGAATAAATGAAATGCAACGGGAAGACGTGCCTTTTTTCAGAACAAGTTTTCAGATAACCTTTTCTGCCGTTGGAAGCACATTGCTGTAGACTTCGAATTTTTTGTTTTACCGACTCTTGAAAAAATATAACCAAATTTAGTGTATTGGTGCTTGGTTTGTGAGCCATGACCTTGGTGGAATTACATTTCGCAAAAAAGGAAACAGCCTCTGTTTTCAAAGAATGCTTTGAAAATCTTCCCTATACACATTTCCAAGTTCTCTTTTCTTAATACTTCGAATATATACAGAGTTTATAGTCACTGTAACTGTTTTCAACCGCACTGAAAACTGCTCCACGCTCGTGTGAGACACTGTTTTCTGTAGTCTTTCAAAGAAAAGCAGATTATTTTATACTTACAACAACTTCCGAAAAAAATGTACAGCTGACTACAACTTTATTGCATCATTTCTGTGATTTTTTCAAAACATTTGAGTTGTCTCAGGTAGAAGATAGCTGTGCAAATAAATAATTCACTTAAAGAATACAAAGACACATCAACGCCCAGAGCATGTTTGATGAGGCTTGCGATGTTGACTGTGCTTTTTCTAAACACACAAACTTGGTCCTTTCCTAAATTACAGCTGCAAAGAAAACAAAAAAAATCAGTTCTTACAACTTTCTTTGGAGTCTCATCAATGCATAGGCATGGAACAAATATTCCTCTGAAAAAGTGAGAAATAATTTGTAGGTGCCGTTTCAATTGTATCACAGCTCATTATTGGCTGATCGTGAAACAATACCTAACCGCTTGTTGGCTTATTCAAACAAACAAGAACGTAAATGTTGGCTGTCTTGAGCAGACATCGTTGGGGAGAAATGAACGTGTGACGAACAAACCCCAAAGGACGTCTGCAGGGAGGCTAGTGTCACACTGAAAAACACAAAATTAATGCATATTCCATTTTTTTTAATAATACAAGATAAAGAAAACAATATCGTATTTGAAGCAAATCTTGTTTTCTACTCTGATAGGAAATGGACCACTCCATCCATCATTTAAGTTCCTTAACACTACAAATTAGAGATAAGGTATAAAGTTCTGCATTATTAATCTACATTAATAATATGTAACCTAACATTTATCATGTGATAAATTATACCAGGATAATCTTGTTATTTACCTACCGTCGCCAACTTTTTTGATATCATCCAGGGAGATTTCATCTTCTTTAGCCTTAAAAGTAAATAATCAGAAGTTTAACTTTTAAAGGCCATCTGATATCACGCGATGGTGCGATCCTCAAATCGCACCCGATCGCACAATTTGAGGAAAATCGCGTAATTCGTCAAAAAATGCTTCAGTCAAGTAAAGCAAATAATAAATTCTAACTTAAATAAAACATTTTCCCAATCTTAATGTTATTTAAAGTGATTTACCACTAAAGAAAGCCTTGCAAGACGTCTGAAACTCACGGTATCGGTATGGTCGACCGTATCGGTATCTGGGCAGCCATTTTGATTTCAGAGACAAGCTGTGCGGTCAGCGGTGTAACGACGTCATGTAATATTAAACAAGTGTCCTTTTTTTCTTGCTTTCTATTTGTTCTTTTCTGGGTCAAGAAAATTGGACAAATTTAACTATTTTGTTTTAAAATAGATGTTTTATTATTCTTTTACATTCAAATTGCCTGTTAAACAACATTAAAGTGATTTTTCTCCTTTGAAAACCTTGTAAAACAATGTAAATGTCGTGGGCCATCCTGGGCGGGCAAGAGCATGGGCCCAGCTTGAGACCAAAGGACTCGTTTCACCTTGCTCGCTTGCGGAATCAGCCGTGTAATAAAATAAGTTAATTAGTCCCCGTTTTGGCAAAAGTTATGAAAAGAGAGAGAGCTAACCATTAACACTTCTTGTGGAAAAAAATCCTAAGTCGTACGTAAACGTAATTACGAAATATTAATTTTCAAAAACAATATTATATATGGTAGAAGGGATTTTGCACGCGCCCCTAACCCCGGGCCTTAGCCTGCGTACGTTTGGGAGGGTTTCGTTTCTGCTTTCAGTATTCGAGAATACTCGTTTACCAAGGCTTAACGAATTAATCAAAACAAAACGTATCTCGAGGCTCTTCTCCCCTTCTACTTAATTGTGATTAATTAAACTTGATTGCACAAAAATTTAATTTTTATTCAAAGGGTGCTTTCGATCGGGAAATCTTGATTTGGTTTTTAAAATACGGGTTTTAAAAAACAAATTTCTACAGGATTTCAACTTTGACAACTCCTTCGTCAAGATGAATTTTAAAGAAATCCAAATCCTGATTTCATGGATTTCCTTTTCTACCATTTTATTAAGATTTGCAAAACTATTCTCGTCGTGGTCGTTTCTTCGCGCATTATCCTTACGCGTGGGAGATCGCTGTTCTTGAGAACAGTTTTTTTCAAATCCATTTTCAGCGGATTTCCCTATAAAACGGAAAGAAAGAAAATCCAAGGACATATTTCTTAGCGTTCAAATTCGTGTTTTGATTTTGCGTTTTGTTGCAAATCCGAAATCCGGATTTCTAAATCAAAATCCAGATTTCCCAATCGGTCATGTTTGATGTCTTCTAAGAACACGTAATTTCTCCCTCATTTGACACCCCGTCCTCACCTGACGCTGAATAAACATGGCGCAAAGGTAACGGCTAAAGCCCACGGCTTTGTACGTTGCTCCAAGTAGATTCGTCCATTTACAGCTTTTTCTATGGAAACAGGACTCGGCTTTCATAACTAACTCCCTCTCTTTTTTTTTTCCTTTGACAAGGCGGCGGAGGGGGTTGCGGCTACGGCAGGCTAGCAATGATTTGTCTAGACTGTTTATCTTGTCTCTAACAAGAACATTGATCATTGCCACTGATAATTGTTTGTTTCAGGGAAAGCCACTGAGAAACACAAGCACCCACTAGTCTGCCTAGGGGTGAATTCATTTCCATCACAAAAGACCTTATTAAGCTGAATGATTTTGTCACTGATACGCGACTGAAGCGACTCGTAAGAATCCATCGAATTATTTACGAGTTCTCCCACTAAATGACGTCCACAATTATTGAAATGGTATAATTCACATACATTTGCAATTCACGATACTTGGTGACGTTGGGTTCATCTCGCGATCTTTGCATGGAATACGAATGCTCGGCTTTTACTTTCGGCGTTGCAAGCTACGCCTAGTCGCGTTTGATTGACAGCTCCACAATATTGATCTTTCTAGAGCTTTCTACGAAATCTTGTCATCATGTTCATAGCTAGCAATTTCGTCAGAGGAAAAATTTGGCACTAACAAAAAAGACGCAAGCCCTTGCCCTGGTTGATGCATGTGGATTTGATCATTTAGTACTTTTTTTTCAGTCGACAACAGTACTCGGTTTGCACAGGTATTAAACAGTATTATTTGATTTCGCGTGACTGTATCGCTTGTCTAACACGAACATTGTTTGTTTCAGTCAGGAGAAGCCTTCAAATGAATACAAACCCTACACTGATCTGAGTAGCCGCTGGTGCATTAATTTTTATCGCAACCACCCTTAAGGCTGAATGATTCATCAGATAAGCGACGAAAAGTATTTTTTACGTGGAGAAGGTGAGCAAAACAAGAATTTTGATGTCTAAGCATATTTTACCTGATTTAAAGAAAAGAGGTTTTATGATAAAGGCTACTAAACACCATCTCAAAATACTTTTAGTACATTGGCTGCCACCCTTAAACTGCTGTTAGAGAATACCTGTGAGCACGTTCTTTTATAGGTCATTTAATACCCAATAGCCATGTTGTTCTAGACAAGTGATGGCGGATTCAGCGATCGATTCGCGTTCAGGAGTGGTTCACTTCTTTGTCATCATTGACCAAATTTAGTCTTGATGTCAATGTGCTCATTTCTTTCTACTAAATGCCATCTCGAAATACGTTTTAGTACAATGGCTGCCATCTTTTAAACTGCTGTTAGCGAGTATACCTGCAAGCACGTTCTTTTATAAGTCATTTCAGTAATATCCATTTTGTTCTAAACAAGTGATAACGGAGTCAGCGATCGATTCGTGTTCACTCCTTTGTCATCACTGACTTTTTCTCTTCGACTATCTTGAGTCGGTATTGTTTATAACCAAATTTAGTCTTGATGTCAATGTGCACATTTTCTTCTACTAAACGCCATCTCAAAATACTTTTTAGTACATTGGGTGCCATCTTTTATACTGCTGTTAGCGAGTATACCAGCGAGCACGTTCTTTTATAAGTCATTTAATAGCCATTTTGTTCTAGACAAGTGATGATAGAGTCAGCGATCGACACGCGTTCAGATGAAGTTCACTTCTTTGTCATCATTGACTTTTTCTCTTCGTCTATCTTGAGTCGGTGTTGTTTATAACCAAACATAATCTTGATGTCAATGTGCATATTTCTTTCTAAATTTCTTATGATTTTCTTTGTTAATACAAATCCCCACATTTTACATAGTTGCATTTACTGTACTTAGAACTCGTTATGGATTGATATACTTAGCCTACGTCTCCTACAGTATAATAAACCTTGAGATCAGTCTATGACTTTAGATGTTTCGGGTTGTTTCTCATTAACTACTTGAAAGGAAAACCGAAATTTGAATTACAAAAAGGAACAGGAAGTTAGGTTTGTAATATCATCCCGAGAGCATTCAGCGTAAAATGTCTGCTACAAAGACCTTTGTGTTTGATTCTTTTCAAAAGATTTTTTTGCCAAATTAAATCAACCGCTGTAGCTAGTTCTCACCCACTCAATAGTGTCCTGACCCGAGTTCAAGTCACAAATGGGCTTTGAAAAAGGCTTGTCTAGTATTCAGTACTTTTTCGAGAGACGGAAACCATTTGAAATGTTTGAATTTTACGCGGAATGAAATCCCACTGATCATCTGATAACCTAACTGAAATGTTGCCTAAAACTTTCACTAAAAGTAGCTCCGTATAACCTTGTCTGCTACAGTTTGCGGAAGGGAGAACACTCCAGATCAGATCGCATTTCAAACTATGGCTACCCAGAACAACAAATTCACGAAATCATTATGAAATTATATACTTAATTCCCTGACTGGATGCCCTTGCTGCATATTTACAGATCTTGATCATGGTTTTCTTAATATCATGACAAGCTATAAGTACACACCATCTTCAGAGAATTATTTTGACTAACAATTTGAAAAAACATTAGTTTATGATTATCCTCACACTGCATACCTCTTCGCGCAATATTATGTTATGGTAAAAGTCCGCAACTGCTGAGGCAATCATATAGGCATGCAATAAGGATAAAAGCTGAAGTTGTCAACCACCACCGCAAACACTGCGAAAACTGACTGTGGTCCTGGAGTACCGATCATATATAATGACCATGTTATAGGCAGCACGGCCAAATTTATAGTCGCGGAGCCCAAAGCATTACAACCGCTACAAGGCATTTCACTTTTGTGTCAAAACGTTGGTGAGGATTTTGAAGGGGTTCTTAAAATTTTTTGAAGGGAATTGGGGGAGGGGGGATGGTTTTAGATGCCATTGAAAGATTAAGTATTTGTAACATTATATTATTGATAATTAAACCACTACACAAATGAATAATTTTTATATAGTTCCTTATTTTCTATTTCAATCACTAAACTGCAATGTCCTTTACTTTGTGCAGTAACCAGCGCTATCTACATTATCGTTACCACCTTTACTTTTATCCTGCTTTTATTAATAACGTCACAGATTGTTTTCTCATTCTCATCATCATCATTGTCAACATAATCATCATCATTGTCAACATAATCATCAAAATTAACCCACCTTTCTCTCTTTCAAAGCTTTTAAAGTTATGATTAAGTCCTCAGCTTCTATGTTCGCAAGAGTTAAATCAACTTTTGCAGCCAAGAAGAAATGAAAATGATCAGTAATATTTGGTTTGTTGGCTTTGCATGCAGGTATGCTGCAATCAGAATAACTACAGGTCGCGAGCACGGTTGTATAATCAAAAGTGATCACATGCAAATTCCCATCAATCTGGTAGCAAATCTTTAAAAATCTTCTTTGTTTTACATCAAGGATGGAACTTCTTTCTTCTCTTTTCTTTTGGTCAAGAAGGGGGATGTCAAAAATTCAGACATTCGCTGATGTCTCACCATTGCCAAAGGTGAAGCCGGTGGAGGATCTAAAGAAGCACCTAAGGCCGATTTCTCTCACTCCTTGTCTTTCGAAAGTTGCTGAAGAGTGTGTCGTAGTTGACTACGTGAAATCCGGCGTACTTAATGTTCTCGATCCAAGCCAGTATGGCGCTGCGCCGAAGTCCTCCACAACTCAGGCACTTATACACATGCTTCACCATTGGACCAAGGGATGCGATGGCAACGGAGCAACTGTTAGGGTTACACTCTATGATTATAAGAAAGCTTTTGATCTCATAGACCATAGGATTCTTGTTGAAATAATCAATTGGATCATAGATTTCCTAAGTGATCGTTCCCAGAGAATCAAACTCTCAGAGGGATGTTACTCCGAGTGGGGATCAGTCCCATCCGGGGTACCCCAGGGGACGAAACTAGGCCCGTGGTTCAGTTTTGGTGCTCATCAACGATCTAGAAATCAATAATGCAGGCAATATCTGGAAGTATGTTGATGATACAACTACATCCGAGATCGTTGTGAAAGGAGCCAGTAGCAATTCCCAATTGATTGCAGATACTGTCGTGCAGTGGTCTTTTGAGAATAGAGTAAAACTAAACACTGAAAAATGTAAAGAGCTCAGTGTGCATGATTAGGCGAACATGCATATGAATAATCACATTCATTTCTTACAATACCCTTCTGTTTTGCTCTTTATAAATACTCGCACCTTTCAAAACTGTGGTAATGTCGTGTGTCAATTTAACAAATAGATTCCATGTTGCCGTGTGTCTGTTCAGTAGTAGATCACAGATGACGTCAAAATGTGGTAAAAACAAAGAAGTGGAACACGAGCCGCAGGCGAGTGTGTCAGTGATGTTTTTAGCACATTTTGACGTCTTCTGTGATCTATAACTAAACAGACCCACGGCAACATGGAATTCTCTTTTTTTTTACAATGATCAGAAATGAAAGAAGACCGATACACCTACCTGCCTCGTACCGCTTGACTGTTCGAGGATTTGTGCTAGTTTAGGTATTTTTTATGTCCCGAACGCTACGTTTCGTCTGTATACAGTTTCTACGAAAACTTTTGCAAAGTCTTTTCTTGCTCAAAGCAGAATAATGGCGAAAAGAGTTTGCAAAACAGCGAGTCTCGTAGTGATGACACACGATGGAAACTGTTGTGAAGATTTCTTGTAGATTGGGCATTCTCAAGTTGTAAAGAGCTCTTTTTAATTTTGTCTCCGTTTCTCCATTTTTTTTCTTTGTAAATAGCTCCTACTAAGTTTTTTTTTTCGAGACTTTCACTTGCTTAAGTCCAAAATAATCCCATAACAATTTTCAAAACCGCGTGCCATGTTGAACAAAACCGAGAAAAGAAGTTTCCCGTGACGGTATTCACGTATCTGTACTCTTATAGATCATGGACAACGACCAATTACAGCACGCGTAGCATTCGCATCATTGTATAAATGCAGTTAGACCATTTGTATGTAAAATGCTAAAATATGGGATGCACAAATTAAATTTAAGCTACGATAAACGTGCAACCCAAACGGCATTTTGCTTTACAACATCGCTGCCAAACGAGTTACGAGCGAGCGAATGTTGGGTGGTAAGATGGTCATAGAGAAATGGAGGTTTTAAAGACAAGAAACAAGGGGAAAGACCGCAAGTCCTGAATAAAACCGCTATAATAGTTTTAAAGAAGGCTAGGTACAAAAGAGGAAACCCGATGAGGTAGCTGTCACAACAGTTAGCAAGTGTGGAGCGCGGTTCACGAAAAGTGAAGTTTGGAGACCCCTGAGTTGGCAAAAAAAAACCCTGAACCTAGTCCGCCAAGCAACGTTCAGCTTGTCTCAAATTCGTAAAGAAGGACAAAAGCCTTGCTGTGGTAAAGGGCCGGGATGATTATCTTTTCTTGGATCAATGCCCCAAATATTTTTTTTTCAGCTGCCTAGTGTAAAAAAATTATATAGTGTTTGGGAGTCCAAGTGGCTTCTGCATACTAGGCGATAAAAAAGCTTAAAATGAATCATCTGGGGCTCTACCCCGGAAGCTCTACACGCTACATGACTTATCCCACTCAATGCCGCAACTATTACAGAGTGTGAAAAAAAAAAAAAAAAAACAAAGGGGGTATGCCGGTTACTGAACTTCTGAATACATGTTCCCGATAGAGCAATAAACATCTTTTCGAAATCTCATGTAAAAATAGAGTTTTTATTAAAAGTTTTAGCTCATGAAATTAGAGGAACGAACTCTTGGGACGTCCTGTAGAGCACTATCAGCTATTATATAACCCTGAGCGAATTAGTGCGTTATATTCCTCTCATTATCATTTATATTCAGTTGTTTGTGTTTTGCTTGAACCCATGAGTTTTCCCAAATTTCTTATCTTGGCGCAAAGCGTGCTTACGTTGCTAAACAAACTTCTTAAGAGTAAAGCGCGGATGTCGCCCAAAAACGAGATTATCATTTCCGTACTTTGTATCTCATGATATTACCCTACAAATTACGTCCCTAATTTTTTTTACCTTCATTTAGGAAATTAACAAGAAGGATTGATGGCCCAACACCAAGAGCTTAACAGAAAGGTAGATGTTCTTGAACTGCTGGAAAAACATGATACTCCACCTCTTGTTTCTATTGAAGTGCCCAAGATGTGTGACCTTCCTAACAAGTCCGAGCCTTGGAGCAATGATTGACTCCCAGTTGACATTCTTTTGTTGACCGTGGAGGACTGTGAGTTCTTAGCATGTTACACTTTCATGAAAAATCGCTTTAAAAGTTATCACAAAGACCTTGGATTTGTTTACTTTGGAAACGTGGGTGAAAGTGAGAGCGAACAACTGAAGGTCGCCCTGATGAGGTGTTGTGAAGGTTCTTCCGGTCCAGGTGGCTCGCTAATCGTCACCAAAAATGCAGTGGCGCAACTGAGACCTAAAGTTGTTTATTTTGTTGGCTGCTGTGAGAGTCTTAAACCAGACACGGTGAGGTTAGGAGATGTTGTGATATCCTCAAAGCTTTCTACCGAAGCAGTCAGAACTCCAGTGGGAAAAGATATTGGAAAACTCATTCAGCATTCAAGTGATGGCTGGAATCCACCATTGAAAATTCCAAACGCTCGTGAAATAAATGTGCACCGTGATAGCGAGATATTGTCTGGTGTGGATCCACCTAGTGCTAAACTGTCATGTGTGTCCAACTCAAATGCGACTGCTGTTGAATCAGAAGGAGAAGGTTGGCCTTATTTTTGCTTTAAAGCTGATAATTTGTATTATTTGTCTACGATTGTGTATCATTTGCAGCTCAAATTCCATTGTAGTCCTCAACATGTTTAACAGGGGCACCCAACGAGAGTATAGTTCAAAACCACATAAACTTAGCATTGTTGAACGTACTTTAGTATTTAAACGGTAGATAAAGGCTTATTTTTATCCCCTAAAAATTTTTCATCTGTTCGGATTTCCTAGCTGAAAGTATAGTGATCCGAAAATTATAGGGATCAAAATTTACCTTTTCGAAAAGTTCAGCCAGAAAAAAGGCTCCCGAAAATTCTAGGTGACCTTTTCGGGGTAAAAATCCGTTAAAAATGGGCAATTATATGATTTTTTTGAAGTTCAAAAATCCTAGGAGAGGCAGCCAAGCAAGAAATTTGTCAGAAAATGATCCGAAAATTCTAGACCTCAAATCGTCTTCCGAAGAGATAATTTACCGAAAATTGTCGTTGGGTGCCCCTGGTTTAACTTAGAGAATGAGCAGCAACCGATATTTAGTTCAAGCAGTGAAGCTGTTTTCAACCCTTTTTTTTCTTTTGTTGAAAAAGAAAGGGTTCCACCTTTTTGTGTTAAAAGTTGTGATGACATGCTTCATATGGGTATCTTTGAAAATTTTAGAAAAACTTAAGAATGACAAGAATGTCCTTTGCGCAACATTTCTCGTTCATAGTAAAGGTATAGTGAGAAAAAAGGAGATGATCAATTTGCGTGAATTTGAAGAGAAATTGTAGCTTACTGCAAAGATTTCATGTGAAGTTTTATCTTATAAAGTGCTCCGTAATTAGAAAAAGCTGAAGGGAAAAGTAGTTTATGTTCTTATGCTGTCGTCTGAGGTTCACTTCACTTCACTATTTGTTGTAGGTGTCTTTGTAGCAGCACATGACATGAAGATTGAATGGGTGATCGTCAAAGGTGTTTCTCAATTCGCCAATGACCTCGACCCTCCTAATAATTTGTGGAAGTCGTTCGCCTGCACGATGGCAGCTTCTCTTGTGTTCAACATGTTAAATGACCCTCTCATTTTTAAAAATTGGCCGCACTTTGACGGTAAGTGTTCGTCTGCTTGGTTGACGGCGTTGCGCTGTATAAACCCAGTATATCAACAAGGGTTCGAATTGTCGGATATGATTGTACAAAAAAGGGGTCCGGGCATTTTGTAATTTCCTAATTTGACTGAATTTTGTGACACAGTTCCTTTAACGTGATGCAATATATGATATAAAATGAACCCGTATAACGGATTGTTTGCATTTATAGCGTCTCCCTTAAGATAGTAATGGAGTACTGATCTTCATTCGTTAGCTGTTGAGGGTGTCTGTATTATTACTGGATGTCTTAGCTTGTTAGAGGCGTTTAGAGAGGTGTTGACATTCGCTGGTACGATTATTCACATTTAAGTGTCCGTTCCCTACTGATTTCCGTATTCACCGATTTCTTACTCCCATGGTGTAATTTTTCCTAGTCATATTACTGTGAAAACCAAACACAAATATAAAAAGGCGAAAAGGTGAAATTCTGGAACTTCAAGTTTTGTATCCAATGGCAAGTTATTTTCTATTCTTAGACAACATAAACGACAATCATGGGGAGGCAAGTAAGGAATTGGGAAAGATCGGAGGAAGGTTGAATGACAACGATTCATCAGAAAACACAACAAAGGGTAAGTTACAACCCTAGAAACTTCTCCACGAACGTTTGGTGAGGAAAATAGCAGCTATAAAGAGAGGAATACATCGGAGGTCAAAAGTGTTGGGACCTTTCCAGTAAGCAGTTTTCAACAATTTTCAAGGAAGCAGTACAAGCGCGCAAAATTAAAAGGTCCTATTGACTTGATGTTGCACATGCATTTACCAGTTACCCAAAGCTTTAAGACTGCATAAAAATGTCTCGCAAAATAACTTTTGTTATATAGTTTTGGGCTTTCATTGTTTGCACCCTGATTATGCGCCGTTTTGGGGGTCGAAATAACGCCCAACTTTAATCGCAAAAAGTCGATTCTGGTATGTCTCAAATTTTAATGATTATACTACATGAAAGAGCTGTGATTCTTTTACCTAGACCTGAAGTTTCAGCTCTGTGAATTTAAATGCTTGCGAAAAATAAAATTTTAAATATAGCCCCTCGGGCCACCGTTAGCGACAACAACGTGAAATGCAAACCAAGCGAAACCCGTGTAAACAAAGGAGAAAATCACACCAAGGTTATTTCTAGCCCACCAAAGCGCAAAGAAAGGATGGAAATCTCGGTATCTAAATAGGTATTCCTGTCTGAAAACTTAAAAAGGCGAGATGGTCCTTCAAAAAATATAGAAAGGAAAAAAAAAACCTGAACAACGAGCAAGTGAGAATCGCATCGTAATTCTAAACTCGGAAGCCGTGAAAATGCTTCCGCCAGGTCAAGTCCAAAAGGCTTCAAGAACTGTTTTGGAAATGCCCCAATACTACTATCGACAAACCATGCCATACGATAGATTTACTTCAGTAAAACAGGTAAAATGAACATGAACATAATATCGTGTGCGAATGAAGACCTTCGAATGCCCGGGTAACAAAAAGCCTCGGGAAATTTCAAAGAAGATTTATTTCGAAAGATTTATTTCGAAAGCGAAACCGAACCGACAGTAATTTTGTTGCTGGACCGGTAAGAGAAACGATCATTGCATGTTTAAACTTATGTTTTCCCCCTAAATATTACCAATCGTTTCCGCTGCAAAGCCGATTTTATTCTTTAAATAAAAAAAATCCCTCATTACACGTCAAACTTTTATATGGCAGTTTCGTAGATCTAGAGCCACAGGAGTCTGGGAACCGACTCTTCACCGGAACCTTGATACATGCATAACACCTTAATAATCCTTGCAACATGGAACGACCTTGGGAACCGACCAAGAAACTGTCAAATGTTGGAAAAAAGGGATGCCATTCCTATGCAAAATTACATACATATATTTTTGCGTATGCTACCTCATTATTTTTACTTTCCTTCTTTTACCATATATGAAAGGTATGAAGCCAATAAGAGCCTTCCTTCCTTCAATGGTCCCTAATTTCACTGGCCGACAGAGCGAGGTTGAAGAGATCATTGGACACGTAACTTCCGAATCTACCCGACTGGTGTCCATCTGGGGTTCGCCTGGGTTCGGAAAAACATCAGTTGCAATTACAGTGGGACACGCGCTCCAGTCTCAAGGGTTACCTGTGTATTGGGTCTCATTACGGGCACTTCAGTCAAAAGCAGATCTGACTTCAAAGTTTCTTCACCTTCTAAGGCAACCAACCATCAACAATCAACCGTCCGATCAGCGTCTGTCCCTTGACGATGAAATTTGCCAACTATTCAGCGAAATATCAAAACGGTCTGTATTTATCCTTGATAATGCCGATGATTTATTAGAAAGTGGTTGCCCAAAAGTGAAGGAAGAGGTCATGCAACTTCTTGAAGAAATACTCAGGCAAAACCCAAGGCTGACAAGCATTGTAACCACGAGAGAGTCTCTCGAGTTTATGGACATTCATTTTCAAGGCCATCAAGGCTTAAGAATAAGAACATTAGATAAAGCCTCTACACAATGCCTAATTCATGAGTTACTTCCAAATACGAGCCCTGCGGATTGCACAGAAGTCGCGCATATCTGCGGACAAGTTCCTTTGGCCATAAAAATAATGTGTTCTTTGATATCTGAAGATAATGCTTTACCACGCCATTTTCTAGATGATTTCAAGGCGTCCTCTACAGAAAGTATCGTGAGCATGTTGGACAATCACGATTACCCGGCAAGCCATCGATTACAGTTCATTTTTGACTCCTCTTTCCAGAGACTTACTGCACAAGAACAAGAAGCACTAATTTCTCTGAGCATTCTTCCTGGGAACTTCACTACTGAGGTCGCTGCGGCCGTTTTAGGCACCAAAAGTGGTTTCCAAGCCAAAAGAATGTTACAAAACCTTCGGAGGAAGTCACTGATTGATTCAGGCTCTAAATCCGGGACATTCACGATGCACAAACTGTTGCAATCATTTTCGAAAGAGAAAGGAGACGCTGAGATGAACAAGACGATTCTCAATGCAAAGGATCGTTTGAATGCATTCTATGTCTCGCACTTTGATAAACTAAATGAAAAATTTCTCACCGGGCATTCCATGGATACATATATTGCATTTTATGAGGATAAGGAAAGCATTATTCAAAGCATAGTAGAGGGATGTTTTAACTCCAAAACAGCCGACACTGTCTTTGAAATTTTGGTCAAGGGGGAGTTGTTTCTTGACTCACTTTTTTGGACAGCGAGTGAAAGTAAAAACTTTGATGACATATACGATGCCGCCATAAAAGCAGCCAACCTGCATGGAAATGAAAAATACCACAGGCAGCTACTTACTTCCAAGGCTTTCGCTGAAGCAACCTGGGGACGAAAAGGGAAGACGAATCAGCTTCTCTCTGAAGTGAAAGTTATACAAGCAGCATCGTGCCTTGTTTCTAATGAGGAAAAAGGCAAATGCTTCTGCTATTCAGGAATCTGTTACCTTACTGCAGGAGAAACGAAGAGTGGAGTCCACTGCCTACAGCAGGCGCTTTCATCCCTGGAGACTTGCAACGACCAAGAGTCGTTATTTTTAAAGTTTCTTATTCTTCAGATCCTCATTTGTTATTATCAGTCCCTAAATGACTTCTACAATGCAAGTTACTACTATGACAAATCACTACATCTGTCCTCTGCAGTGGGAGATTGCAAGCTGCTTATTATTCCTCCTATGAAAAGCAAAGAACAAAAAACTACCAATGAAATGCAGTTTGAAAAGGACTCAAACATTTTGCTGAATCAACCTTTCGAATTCCAATTTGTCTGTCTCTTAAGTGAAGCTACAAAGTTTTTCGCTGACACTAAAACCAAACAAAATACAAGCCACTTGGTTCTTCAAATGTTAGAGTGCCTCGAAAAAGATGTTACACCTTCAATTGGTTTGCTAACGTTTCACACAACTGTGGTAAAGCTGCTGTGGAATTGGAATAGTGAAGACCCTGAAAAACTATTTTGGTCAAGAATAAATTATCATGAAAAAACACTCAAGCAATGCAAACAAACTTTCCCCAAAAGTCCCGACTTTGGCGGTTATGGTCAAATACAAATTAAAGCGCTTGTGGACTGCTACTTAAGCCTGGGTAAAGTTTACAACAACAGAGGAAACTATGCAGAAGCTCTTCAGTCATACAAGCGAGCGTTAAACACAGCAACAAGGTCCTTTGGAGAAGAACATGAAAGCACTGCTGACAGCTACAGGCAACTCGGTGTAACACAAAACAAAATGCATGACTATAGCGCAGCTCTACAATCTCACCAGCATGCATTAGCTATCCGTATTAAACTATTTGGAGAGGAACATGAAAGCACTGCTGACAGCTACAGGCAACTCGGTGTAACACAAAACAAAATGGATGACGACAGCGCAGCTCTACAATCTCACCAGCGCGCATTAGCTATCCGTATTAAACTATTTGGAGAGAAACATGAAAGTACTGCTGACAGCTTCAGGCAACTCGGTGTAACACAAAACAACATGCATGACTACAGCGCAGCTCTACAATCACTCCAGCATGAATTAGCTATCCGTATTAAACTATTTGGAGAGGAACATAAAAGCACTGCTGACAGCTACAGGGAACTAGGCGTAACACAATTCAACATGCATGACTACAGTGCAGCTCTACAATCACTCCAGCATGAATTAGCTATCCGTGTTAAACTATTTGGAGAGTACCATGGAAGCACTGCTGACAGCTACAGGCAACTCGGTGTAACACAATACAACATGCATAACTACAGCGCAGCTCTACAATCTAAAGAGCATGAATTGCTTATCCGCATTAAACTATTTGGAGAGGAACATGAAAGCACTGCTGACAGCTACAGGCAACTCGGTATAACACAAAACAAAATGCATGACTATAGCGCAGCTCTACAATCTCACCAGCGCGCGTTAGCTATCGGTATTAAACTATTTGGAGAGAATCATGAAAGCACTGCTGACAGCTACAGGGAAATCGGTGTAACACAATACCACATGCATGACTACAGCGCAGCTCTACAATCTCACCAGCGCGCATTGGCTATCCGTATTAAACAATTTGGAGAGGAACATAAAAGCACTGCTGACAGCTACAGGCAACTTGGTGTAACACAAAACAACATGCATGACTATAGCGCAGCTCTGCAATCTCACCAGCGCGCATTGGCTATCCGTATTAAACTATTTGGAGAGGAACATGAAAGCACTGCTGACAGCTACAGGCAACTCGGTGTAACACAAAACAAAATGCATGACGACAGCGCAGCTCTACAATCTCACCAGCGCGCATTGGCTATCCGTATTAAACTATTTGGAGAGGAACATGACAGCACTGCTGACAGCTACAGGCAACTCGGTGTAACACAACACAACATGCATGACTACAACGCAGCTCTACAATCTCACCAGCGCGCATTGGCTATCCGTATTAAACTATTTGGAGAGGAAAATGAAAGCACTGCTGACAGCTACTCGGAACTCGGTGTAACACAACACAACATGCATGACTACAACGCAGCTCTACAATCTCACCAGCGCGCATTAGCTATCCGTATTAACCTATTTGGAGAGGAACATGAAAGCACTGCTGACAGCTACGCGGAACTCGGTGTAACACAACACAACATGCATGACTACAACGCAGCTCTACAATCTCACCAGCGCGCATTGGCTATCCGTATTAAACTATTTGGAGAGGAACATGAAAGCACTGCTGACAGCTACAGGGACCTCGGTGTAACACAAAACAACATGCATGACTATAACGCAGCTCTACAATCTCACCAGCGCGCATTGGCTATCTGTATTAAACTATTTGGAGAGGAACATGAAAGCACTGCAGACAGCTACAGGGACCTCGGTGTAACACAACACAACATGCATGACGACAACGCAGCTCTACAATCTCACCAGCGTGCATTGGCTATCCGTATTAAACTATTTGGAGAGGAACATGAAAGCACTGCAGACAGCTACAGGGACCTCGGTGTAACACAACACAACATGCATGACTACAACGCAGCTCTACAATCTCACCAGCGCGCATTGGCTATCCGTATTAAACTATTTGGAGAGGAAAATGAAAGCACTGCTGACAGGTACTGGCAACTCGGTGTAACACAACACAACATGCATGACGACAACGCAGCTCTACAATCTCACCAGCGCGCATTGGCTATCCGTATTAAACTATTTGGAGAGGAACATGAAAGCACTGCTGACAGCTACTCGGAACTCGGTGTAACACAACACAACATGCATGACTATAACGCAGCTCTACAATCTCACCAGCGCGCATTGGCTATCCGTATTAAACTATTTGGAGAGGAACATGAAAGCACTGCTGACAGCTACTCGGAACTCGGTGTAACACAACACAACATGCATGACTATAACGCAGCTCTACAATCTCACCAGCGCGCATTGGCTATCCGTATTAAACTATTTGGAGAGGAACATGAAAGCACTGCTGACAGCTACTCGGAACTCGGTGTAACACAACACAACATGCATGACTATAACGCAGCTCTACAATCTCACCAGCATGCATTGGCTATCCGTATTAAACTATTTGGAGAGGAACATGAAAGCACTGCTGACAGCTACTCGGAACTCGGTGTAACACAACACAACATGCATGACTATAACGCAGCTCTACAATCTCACCAGCATGCATTGGCTATCCGTATTAAACTATTTGGAGAGGAAAATGAAAGCACTGCTGACAGCTACTCGGAACTCGGTGTAACACAACACAACATGCATGACTATAACGCAGCTCTACAATCTCACCAGCGCGCATTGGCTATCCGTATTAAACTATTTGGGGAGGAACATGAAAGCACTGCTGACAGCTACAGGGAACTCGGTGTAACACAATACAACATGCATGACTACAGTGCAGCTCTACAATCTCACCAGCGGGCATTAGCTATCCGTCTTAAACTGTTTGGGGAAGAACATGCAGAAACCACTGATAGCTACAGGCAAGTCAAGATCACTCAAGACGCCCAGCGAAAGTTTAGAAAAGTGAAAAGAACAAAGAGAAATTTACAAAAATATGAATAGCACATTTTGAAGCTAAGTGATTCTTCATGTCCAAAGAATGATGGGAGTTTGTAAATATTATTCATAGGAGCAAGGATATCTTTTAGAATCTGCTTTTCAATGTATTTTCTGCTCACTCAGCATGTGAGCATAGAATGGACAGTCTCTCTTCTTTCTCAGTCTATCAAAAAAGTGCGCGAGACCCGCAAATGACGCGCGCGGACTCCCGTCATTAAATCTTAAGAAAAGGAAGACTGTTTGTAGTCTAGACGATGATCGTTAATACAGTGGAATCTGCTTTATGGACACCCGTTTAATAACGGACAGTGTCCTTTGTCCCGACACTAACTGATTATTGGAGCGGACGGTACTAGTTATTGCAATGACTGGAAACGCTATCAGACACCTTACGTTAAGGACACTAGTGATCAGTGCGCCGTATAAATCGCACCAGCGACAGCAGAAAGGCTAAACAAACGAAGGGGGGTGGGTGGGTGGGTGGGTGGGGTAGCGCATTAGCCAAGTCAAAGCTACACTTTCCCCAGCCCTGTCAGTAAATCGATACTCTATGTGCCAGAGGCTTTTCATGCGCGGTTTTCGGTTTGGGTCACGCTCGTGTCTTCGGCCTACGGCCGACGAAGCTCCTCGCCGCAAGCGAGGAAAACCCTCTGGTACCCAGGGTACCTTATTGAGTAAAACTTTAAAATAACCGCTCAAACACAATTAGAAGAAGGTGTAAATGATACAACAAATACGAAAGAAAGCAGGGATTGATAAACTTGAAGAAGATTGAAACGGATTTCAATTGTGGTTTGGGAAAACTTGTTGACCTAACAGTTTTTCAAAGTTCCTTTTTGTTGTTTGTAATTAACGATGTTGTTTTGGAGACACGAAGCTGTGATTTTGTCATTCAAAGGTAATTTCTCAAGTTTCATAGCGTAACTGTCATTAACCCTGGGACCAGGCTCCGCAGTGGGGGAAAAAGGCAAAAAACGGGGTCATATAGAAGAAGCGAGCCGAGGGGTGACCTGAGGAAGGGGAAAGGGCGGCGCCACCCTTTCCCTCCTCAGACTTCCTCTCGGCTCGCTTCGCTCGCCGATTTTTTTCTTCTTTTTCCCCACTGCGGAGCCTGGTCCCAGGCTAAACTGACATCGATGAACAAAATGATCTCCCCAACAGTGACACTGCGCCTTAAAATAGACATGGAGAAATAGTTGGTAGAGCTTAAAGCCTGGGGCTCAAAGATTCATGTAATAAGAAAATTTACGTCATAGCTTTTCAGTGAGTATATCTCAGTATGTATATAATTATAGATACTCATCCTTCACCCCATGTAAGGGAATAATCCAACACAGTCTTGGATTCTGAATTCCACGCTGTGGATTCCGGATTCCAGGTACTGGATTCCAGTATTTTTCTGTAAAACTGTAGAATTCTAAATTCCGATCGTTATTGGGATTCCAGATTCCTTGATCTGTATTCCAGATTCCAAAACTCAGGATTCCGGATTCCATAAGCAACATTTTCTGGGATTCCGGATTCCGCAACAGGGCTTAAAGTTTAAATTTGAGTTTGGGAGGACTTGTGCTACTAGATATAAATTTTTGGGCGTACTGCCGAAATTTTAGGTGCACAGCTGAAAATTTTAGGAGCACAGCTTATAACGTTGGGAGCATCTATCTGAAAAAAAAGTAAAAAGCTTTTAAGCGTTAAAACAGTGCTACGTTTATATGTCATCTTCAGTTTGTTACTTTTATTTCAGTCTCACGATTGATAAAACACAGCCGATTTGCAACGCAGTAATACCGTTGTGATTTTTAATATTTATTTTCCTTTTTGACAGTACAGTTGTGACTAAAGAAAACTTACACTTGAAACAAAAAATTCAAAACTGACAACAGTGAGTATGTCGAACGAGAGTGAAAATTTATCGTTAATGAATTTTTTAAATGCGCAATGACTTATATGTAACTGGGATATGAGTTAAAAACTTCCTTACCGGGAACAAAAGGCTCTTAATCCGCACTGTTTTTGTTTTGATTGGCCTTAAAACTGAACGTTCGACATGATCATTCATTGCGCAAAAAGCACGTGTTTCGTTGAGAGCATATTTACACGTGTCAGCGGCGTTTATTACAAAAGAGAAGAGTCTGGGATGGAGTAAAACATCGAAACGAAAACGAACATTCGAGTTTGTGGAATCCATTGGGAGAAAAGACGAATTACACATACACAGATGAAAGGAAAACAATGTAACTTATTAAAGCAATTTTCGTATGACCTTGAAATGAAAACGACCGAACAAAACAGAAACAACAAACGAGTGGGAACAGCGATTTGATTGGTTTATCGAACGGATACAAACGCGCGTGGCTTTTGGTTGGTTAAGCGAACACTCGGGTGAAAAAAACGTCAGTTCCGAGAACTTTCTAGAAATCAACCGATACTTCGCTTTGACGTCATACTGCAACACGATTAGCCAATCGAACTATGCCTTCTCCATATTAGGGTTTCTTTGGCGGGAAAACGAAGAAGCCATGTTTTGATCTTTTTATCCATTGGCTGATAAATCAAACTTACCGAGGTCAAGGTCATACGGAAATCACTCGATCGTGAAAAGTACATGCGCGAGCGGCACAAAAGGGGAGACGCGCGAGCGAAGTTCGTTTCACTCGCCCACTGATGGATAGCTTGTTCGCAGGCTGGCGAAACATTTGAATACCCCTCTGCCGTAAATAAGCTAAGTGACGAATTTTCAGTTTTACTTTAAAACTCTACAAAAAAAGACATTGGAATCAAAGAAAAACAGAAGGATAACGGCTTAGTTTCATTTAAAGTTACTCTACTACTTTGAGTGTATGCCTGAAGCTTTAATCAGCTTTAAGTACATCGTTTTCACATGTCCCTAGGCGTTCTCGGCGCGGTCAATCCTGGACTCTTCCGTGAGCTGTGACGTCACCGAGAGATACTCGCCCGCTCTTTCCCAGACTTCGCTCGGGCAACGTGGCAAGAGAGAACGCCTAGGGACTAGGCTGACGGCGGCCATATTTGTGTGCAAAACAATGAATCGGCGGCCATGTTTGTATACCAAAAAAACTCTGTGGGAATTGAACTGTTTTCACATGTTAAAACTTTTTTTTATTCCAAGCAATTTGCAAAGCTGCTGACCACGTGACCAAAAACGATCTAAAAAGATAATTTAAAGGCAAACAAATTTTTCCAATAAAACTCATGTAATCTCCATAGCCGTACAGTTAACAGGCTCATTTCTCTAACTGCATATGTACCTGGGTTAAAATAAACCTACTTGCAAAAATTCTACGTCAAGCTGTTATATTTTTTTTATAATTAACTATCGAATCATATCAATGTGTGGTGAAATTGATCAGCAGAGTTTTAATATCAGCGTGACACCCCTCTTTTTAAATTGCGAGAAATACAGTGGAATTCTGACGTTTGGAAACGTCATTTTACGCCCTTCCATGTTATGTATGTATTTATTTGTTTATTTATTTATTTATTTATTTACAGATTTAGCATAATAAACAAGTAGGCTACTCAGACGTATCATACGTTTTAAAGAAGCAATAGGTCACTATTTAAGTCATCTACGAGTTTAACCCACCCGCAATTTATAATTTATAGGCAGCTGAGTAGAAATTCCATGGACTTGTTTGCTGTTCCTAGATAAACACTGTTCTTTTACCCTAGTTTTCTGAGCTAATCCAGTGCTGTGTTACTTGGAAGGTTGGAAATGTGGGGATTCCATTGTATAATAAATGCAATCTCTTGAGCAACAGTCAAGAAAATTGTTTGATGAACTCTTAGCTATAGCTACCACTACCGAAAACGTTCTTTTAAAAATATCTAGTACTTCGTATAACTACTAACCCTTCCCCAATATAAACTACTGCTATAATTTCTTTAAAATCTCTGCTATTGTTCACGTTTTTGTCATGTATTTACAAAGTAAAATAATCTCTAAGATATAGTTTTCAGTTTCGTGTAACTGTAATGCTCTATTACATGTTAAGTTTAAGAATAATGTCTAAAAGCCATTTTCAGAGCTGAATTACTTGGTTCATTCTATCCAGAAGTATCAATAATATCCTAAATGATTCCTTGAAGTGCTTTGGCATGTTTGTCTTTGCAACGGTTTTAGAGCAAATCATCAAGAACGTTGTTGTTAGCTTTGTTAATTTAAATCTAGCAAATTCAGTAAAATACGAGCGGTCCTTCACTACCTTCAGAGACAGCCTTTTCCGGCGAGTGGGGGATTTCACGTCATCCTCCACAATCTGAACGTCTGGAAGGGACTGTCTCATGGATAATAGAGTGCAGAAAGTACGCGGGTAAAAATCGCCTCGAGACACAGGAGACACAGGAAAGAGAGACACTCGTCGACGAGACTGAGGAAGAAGAAAAAATTGAGGTCCCTCATTTCTCCTATTCCACCGCGTCTCGCCTGTCCTCGCGCACAGCGAATCTCATATACGCGCTCACGTATTTCGTGAGCCCTAATGCGGGACTAGTCGTAGTACACGGAACCAGTGCAACCTAATCCCCAGGGCTTTTCCCTCAACCCTGGGGACGAGGTTGGGAACCAGTGGAACCACAAACTTCTCTGTTCAGTTCTATGCAGGCGGGACCCGGCTTGAACTCATCTTGTTCCATGAATTCGAAACATCTCGTACTCACGATGTCCTTTTTGGGTTTGTAGTGCTGGAATTCGAAAAATGTCGCTGTACCTTCGCACGAAAGACAGAATAAAACAACGCCAAAATATATTGTTAATTATGAGGAAAAAGATTTTCTCACCATTTCAACATCTCAAAAGAAAGACACGTTCGATAGCCTTGAATTAGCCTGCGTGGAAGGCTCTGGTTAAGTTTTTTGGTTAGGTTTTATGTTCTCCCTTCGTGCGTGCGAGCGTTCACGAAATTTCTCCCTTCTCCCTTACAAAACAGGCTCATTTCAGAAGGGGTGTGGTGGCTGGTAGGCTGGTAGGTTGGTTCGTCTTTTTAAAATTTCTTTCCATCATTCATTGGTTAGATCAAGAGGCCATCGCTTTCGGTTGGTTTTATACTTAATGTTTCCTATAATCTGGACCACTTTAAATGATCTGACTTTTTTTTAAATTTTAGCGACATTTTGATTTAACATTTTGTGTTATTGTTACGCGCGCGAATGTTTACCGCTACTTGGATTTCAAAGTTTATATGCAGATCTATTGCGTTTGTTGTGATATTTAACACATCATGCCAGCTACTGAATGATGGGAGTTTTTGGTGTTCAAACTCAAGTTCCGTATTCTTGATCATGTGGCGTTTATTCAATAATTCGAATCAGGTGCCCATAACCCTGTCCATATTTGGTGTAGTTTTAACGTTTGTTCAATATTTTTTTTTTGCCTTCCTGAATACCCAGAATGCCAGAAGTTTTTCTTTTGGGTGCGGATTTTTCGGTGTTTGCCGCATGCAGGCACTGGCGGCGAATGATCAAATGAATCAAAACTTGAAAATCACCTTGTAAATTTTTCATTTTCAATTTTTAATGGTCAGACTGTTCAACCTTTTGAGTACGTACAATCAAGATGTATTTTGATAACCGACGAATCACGTGAGTGCCGAGGGTGCGAGCCGGCGGGGGGTCTGGGAGCATGCTATCCGAGAAAATTTTGAAATTTTGATGCTCTGAAACGCTCAGTTCTTGTGTTCTGAGACGGCGATTTCTTTCTAAAATGTTCGCTAAATAGAGTGTTATTTTTATGCCTATTTTTATTTGGTATATTTACGTTTGCAGGGTATCAGTTTCAATTAAGCGCACTCTTTTAGGTGTTCTTGTGTACTTATCAACACAGATGTCAAAATCGGGATTTTTCCTATCTCGATCTTGATTGAAATTGAAACGGACAAAAACCATACGCGAGGTGAAGGTCATGCTTCCGTTTTCCTGTTTAATGTTCAAGTTTTCGTTCATTTGCAACTATTACAATTTATATGTTAACTTGAGGTTGAAAATCGAAAGAACAAAATTAGCCTTCCTTTAAAATAAGCACTCCTTTACCTCAAGTGTCTTATTTACGATAACTGAAACTGAGATCGAAACCAGGGGCGTGTTTAGAAGTAATTAGCTGAATTAAGCCCTATATCCAGAAGCAATGTCGTTATTGAGCTCAGACGGAAGTCAACTTGTAGTGGATTCTTGAGCAGTGGTTTTGCCCAACTTTTCGGGCAAATCATCTCAATAAGAGTAAAGACATTAGGCAATACAAATTTGATAGTGTCAAGGCAAATTTAAAGGGAACAAACCTCAATTCCGGTTGGCGTGCGTCGCTCAAAAACATCTTTGTTTATTAAGACCTATTAAAGCTCCCTCCCCTGGCCCTGATATTAAAGGTCACGCATACTCTTGAAATATTTGTCTTGAAATGTAAAGCATACCTTATGCACAGCCATCGTCGTTTGGACCAAACTGCATGTTTCTTTGGGCAGTTCAATGACGTACTGAACGTCTAACCTGCCTTAGACTAATCTTCGAGGTAAAGTTATTTTCTATTTTCCTTGCAAAATTCATTTTTTATTTCTATGAGCAATCTAGAAAAGCGCACCCGACGTACCACTCTAACCATGCAGCGGCGGAAGCAGATTGTAGGGTTAAAGAAGCCAATTATCAGGGAGCCAGAAAGCAAAAAATACTCATAACTTCTGTTGCAGGAACCTGAAAGCACCCAAATCAGAGGAAATTCACCATTCTGTTTCATGGGAACATTATTTGTAGTGTCAAACTTCATCAACGTTAGCGCCTCTTCAATACATGTATCGCGACAGCTCGATTCGACAGTGAAGATCCATTGCAAATTTGCGACAGCAAATTTGATGTGAAAAGATCTTATTCAGTTGTTAATTAGGTGAGTGCCCAAGTTTATCGTGTTTTTATTATAGTTCAGGGATGGTTATTAAGTTTATTATGATAAGGAGCTTGGTTTGATTCGCGACAACCTCGCTTTGTTTTCAGGTGGACCTTGAACTCGAAAAACAATGACGCTTTCTTTGTCGTTTACACGGTTTGGCTTTCAATCAAAATCTGATACAAACGTTAAACGTCGACAGTTGCAACCATTGTGATTCATCTCTTGGTTATCGCCCTGATTCTCTCCTGCTTTCCCCTCCGTAGAGGTTTAATGGAACGTTGTTGAATGTTGGTTGCGCAAAGCGAAGTGAGCTTCGTGAGTATGAGGCCATTATTTTAGATACCTTGTTTACATAAGCCCCGCTATTAGATACCTCGTTCTCACTAATTTAGGAACTATTGTAGACATCGTGATTGACAGTTATTTGATCCGTAACCGGAAATTCCAAAAATCATCGTCGTTCTACGCGGTATAAAATGTGATAGGGTCAATTCTGGTAAGTAATTTTCTGTTTCTTAAAACTTGCAAAGCAGATTAATTTCTATTTGACTGAGCGATCAGACAAATAGCATATTCGTTTCTTGTAAGGAACCGGAAATAATTTTCACACGAAGAGAGAGAATTGCAACAAGTTGAAGCTTTTCTCATCATGTTCGCGCTTTCTACGCATCTTTGTAAATGTCAGTTGTCTAAAGAGCGAAAAGTTTTATCAGTACCTTTAACAGAGACAGTGATGAAAGGATTTTGGTAAACATGCGCACCTTTTAGACCGATCCGGTCAATTGGCACAAACATAAACGATGAAATCCCTCTTCATATGGTATCCTTGGCAACATCGTCCCTCCCTCGGCTGCAAAACAACGACAGCCAAAAATTAAGTTTCTTGTTGCAGACTGTCGTGAATGCCGTACGGCCGTTCTTCACGATATCACAGTTTAAAGCAAAACAGGGTTTATTTCACAGCTTCAATCCTCACAGTACAATGGCTCGCTCACACACTACACAAATTGTGATTTGTGAATCTATAAGCTTTAGCTTTTAATCCGATCTGTCAGCAAGTTCTCTGTCGTTCTGACAGGCGAGTGAAAATATAAACTACTGCTATAATTTCTTTAAAATCTCTGCTATTGTTCACGTTTTTGTCATGTATTTACAAAGTAAAATAATCTCTAAGATATAGTTTTCAGTTTCGTGTAACTGTAATGCTCTATTACATGTTAAGTTTAAGAATAATGTCTAAAAGCCATTTTCAGAGCTGAATTACTTGGTTCATTCTATCCAGAAGTATCAATAATATCCTAAATGATTCCTTGAAGTGCTTTGGCATGTTTGTCTTTGCAACGGTTTTAGAGCAAATCATCAAGAACGTTGTTGTTAGCTTTGTTAATTTAAATCTAGCAAATTCAGTAAAATACGAGCGGTCCTTCACTACCTTCAGAGACAGCCTTTTCCGGCGAGTGGGGGATTTCACGTCATCCTCCACAATCTGAACGTCTGGAAGGGACTGTCTCATGGATAATAGAGTGCAGAAAGTACGCGGGTAAAAATCGCCTCGAGACACAGGAGACACAGGAAAGAGAGACACTCGTCGACGAGACTGAGGAAGAAAAAAAATTGAGGTCCCTCATTTCTCCTATTCCACCGCGTCTCGCCTGTCCTCGCGCACAGCGAATCTCATATACGCGCTCACGTATTTCGTGAGCCCTAATGCGGGACTAGTCGTAGTACACGGAACCAGTGCAACCTAATCCCCAGGGCTTTTCCCTCAACCCTGGGGACGAGGTTGGGAACCAGTGGAACCACAAACTTCTCTGTTCAGTTCTATGCAGGCGGGACCCGGCTTGAACTCATCTTGTTCCATGAATTCGAAACATCTCGTACTCACGATGTCCTTTTTGGGTTTGTAGTGCTGGAATTCGAAAAATGTCGCTGTACCTTCGCACGAAAGACAGAATAAAACAACGCCAAAATATATTGTTAATTATGAGGAAAAAGATTTTCTCACCATTTCAACATCTCAAAAGAAAGACACGTTCGATAGCCTTGAATTAGCCTGCGTGGAAGGCTCTGGTTAAGTTTTTTGGTTAGGTTTTATGTTCTCCCTTCGTGCGTGCGAGCGTTCACGAAATTTCTCCCTTCTCCCTTACAAAACAGGCTCATTTCAGAAGGGGTGTGGTGGCTGGTAGGCTGGTAGGTTGGTTCGTCTTTTTAAAATTTCTTTCCATCATTCATTGGTTAGATCAAGAGGCCATCGCTTTCGGTTGGTTTTATACTTAATGTTTCCCTATAATCTGGACCACTTTAAATGATCTGACTTTTTTTAAATTTTAGCGACATTTTGATTTAACATTTTGTGTTATTGTTACGCGCGCGAATGTTTACCGCTACTTGGATTTCAAAGTTTATATGCAGATCTATTGCGTTTGTTGTGATATTTAACACATCATGCCAGCTACTGAATGATGGGAGTTTTTGGTGTTCAAACTCAAGTTCCGTATTCTTGATCATGTGGCGTTTATTCAATAATTCGAATCAGGTGCCCATAACCCTGTCCATATTTGGTGTAGTTTTAACGTTTGTTCAATATTTTTTTTTTGCCTTCCTGAATACCCAGAATGCCAGAAGTTTTTTTCTTTTGGGTGCGGATTTTTCGGTGTTTGCCGCATGCAGGCACTGGCGGCGAATGATCAAATGAATCAAAACTTGAAAATCACCTTGTAAATTTTTCATTTTCAATTTTTAATGGTCAGACTGTTCAACCTTTTGAGTACGTACAATCAAGATGTATTTTGATAACCGACGAATCACGTGAGTGCCGAGGGTGCGAGCCGGCGGGGGGTCTGGGAGCATGCTATCCGAGAAAATTTTGAAATTTTGATGTTCTGAAACGCTCAGTTCTTGTGTTCTGAGACGGCGATTTCTTTCTAAAATGTTCGCTAAATAGAGTGTTATTTTTATGCCTATTTTTATTTGGTATATTTACGTTTGCAGGGTATCAGTTTCAATTAAGCGCACTCTTTTAGGTGTTCTTGTGTACTTATCAACACAGATGTCAAAATCGGGATTTTTCCTATCTCGATCTTGATTGAAATTGAAACGGACAAAAACCATACGCGAGGTGAAGGTCATGCTTCCGTTTTCCTGTTTAATGTTCAAGTTTTCGTTCATTTGCAACTATTACAATTTATATGTTAACTTGAGGTTGAAAATCGAAAGAACAAAATTAGCCTTCCTTTAAAATAAGCACTCCTTTACCTCAAGTGTCTTATTTACGATAACTGAAACTGAGATCGAAACCAGGGGCGTGTTTAGAAGTAATTAGCTGAATTAAGCCCTATATCCAGAAGCAATGTCGTTATTGAGCTCAGACGGAAGTCAACTTGTAGTGGATTCTTGAGCAGTGGTTTTGCCCAACTTTTCGGGCAAATCATCTCAATAAGAGTAAAGACATTAGGCAATACAAATTTGATAGTGTCAAGGCAAATTTAAAGGGAACAAACCTCAATTCCGGTTGGCGTGCGTCGCTCAAAAACATCTTTGTTTATTAAGACCTATTAAAGCTCCCTCCCCTGGCCCTGATATTAAAGGTCACGCATACTCTTGAAATATTTGTCTTGAAATGTAAAGCATACCTTATGCACAGCCATCGTCGTTTGGACCAAACTGCATGTTTCTTTGGGCAGTTCAATGACGTACTGAACGTCTAACCTGCCTTAGACTAATCTTCGAGGTAAAGTTATTTTCTATTTTCCTTGCAAAATTCATTTTTATTTCTATGAGCAATCTAGAAAAGCGCACCCGACGTACCACTCTAACCATGCAGCGGCGGAAGCAGATTGTAGGGTTAAAGAAGCCAATTATCAGGGGAGCCAGAAAGCAAAAAATACTCATAACTTCTGTTGCAGGAACCTGAAAGCACCCAAATCAGAGGAAATTCACCATTCTGTTTCATGGGAACATTATTTGTAGTGTCAAACTTCATCAACGTTAGCGCCTCTTCAATACATGTATCGCGACAGCTCGATTCGACAGTGAAGATCCATTGCAAATTTGCGACAGCAAATTTGATGTGAAAAGATCTTATTCAGTTGTTAATTAGGTGAGTGCCCAAGTTTATCGTGTTTTTATTATAGTTCAGGGATGGTTATTAAGTTTATTATGATAAGGAGCTTGGTTTGATTCGCGACAACCTCGCTTTGTTTTCAGGTGGACCTTGAACTCGAAAAACAATGACGCTTTCTTTGTCGTTTACACGGTTTGGCTTTCAATCAAAATCTGATACAAACGTTAAACGTCGACAGTTGCAACCATTGTGATTCATCTCTTGGTTATCGCCCTGATTCTCTCCTGCTTTCCCCTCCGTAGAGGTTTAATGGAACGTTGTTGAATGTTGGTTGCGCAAAGCGAAGTGAGCTTCGTGAGTATGAGGCCATTATTTTAGATACCTTGTTTACATAAGCCCCGCTATTAGATACCTCGTTCTCACTAATTTAGGAACTATTGTAGACATCGTGATTGACAGTTATTTGATCCGTAACCGGAAATTCCAAAAATCATCGTCGTTCTACGCGGTATAAAATGTGATAGGGTCAATTCTGGTAAGTAATTTTCTGTTTCTTAAAACTTGCAAAGCAGATTAATTTCTATTTGACTGAGCGATCAGACAAATAGCATATTCGTTTCTTGTAAGGAACCGGAAATAATTTTCACACGAAGAGAGAGAATTGCAACAAGTTGAAGCTTTTCTCATCATGTTCGCGCTTTCTACGCATCTTTGTAAATGTCAGTTGTCTAAAGAGCGAAAAGTTTTATCAGTACCTTTAACAGAGACAGTGATGAAAGGATTTTGGTAAACATGCGCACCTTTTAGACCGATCCGGTCAATTGGCACAAACATAAACGATGAAATCCCTCTTCATATGGTATCCTTGGCAACATCGTCCCTCCCTCGGCTGCAAAACAACGACAGCCAAAAATTAAGTTTCTTGTTGCAGACTGTCGTGAATGCCGTACGGCCGTTCTTCACGATATCACAGTTTAAAGCAAAACAGGGTTTATTTCACAGCTTCAATCCTCACAGTACAATGGCTCGCTCACACACTACACAAAATCGTGACTTTTGTGAATCTATAAGCTTTAGCTTTTAATCCGATCTGTCAGCAAGTTCTCTGTCGTTCTGACAGGCGAGTGAAACTGTTAATAACAAAATTTAAAAGGAATAAAATCACGCCATCTCACAATCACGCTACACTCTTGCTTCATAACACTCTCCCCCTGTTCATCGCGAATACTGATGAACAATTTGATTGTTCTAAAGGTGTTGGACAGGTCTCTCCAGCTAAGATCTTCCCGCTCGCAGTTTAGCCCCTCTGACAACTCTGTCTCGTCCAGTCATCAGCTGTTTAAATGACTATTCCTAGCTTCCACAATCCACGATTCTTTTCTTCGCCTTTAATGATGACAACATCTCCCTTAGCTAGGGTCACCTTACTTCCTTTGTGTTTTAAATTGTGCTGCTCATGCAAGCCTCTTAGATATTCTGAAGACCACCTCCGCCATAGTACGTCTTTACATTTCTTCAGGTACCCTGCACGCCTTCTCAGGTCTTGGTTCTCCAACTGATGGCTCTGTGTTTCAGGCAATAGATTCGGGCGGCCAAACTGCAACAGGTTGGGGGTCAGTATGGGTGATTGAATGTCCTGTTCTACGTAGCTCAGCGGGCGGTTATTCATGGTAACTTCAACGTCCAGAGGGGCATCCTGTAACTCGTCCACGTAAGCATACCGTTTCCCACTGTCTTGTTAAAGGCTCGTTTGACAAGAGCAGACCATCCTCTCAAATTGACCTCCCCACCAGGGTGCTCTGGACAGGTTGAACTGCCACTTGACGTCGACTTCGGCTAGGAAGTTATGCAGGCGTTCATCTTTCATCACGTTTCTCAGCCACTTCGCTGCTGCCACGAACGTTTTACCGTTATCGGAATAGATTTTCTCTGGACGGCCCTTTCTGGCGATCAGGCGCTTAAGGGTGCTGATGAACTCGTTAGTCTCCAAGGTTTTAGTAAGCTCTAGGTAAGGCGCTCGTGTCAGACTACAGGCGTACAGGACAATATAGGCTTCCCCTTCTCTGTTTTTCACGGCTTGTGCGGTACTTGATGAGACTGGCGTAGTCAACACCAACAACTTGAAAGGGTGAATTTCCTTCAGTGCGGTCGCGAGGTAAATTTCCTTGAAGTGGATTGGCGAACGCAGTGATCTGAAACCGTTTGCATCCGTAACATTGCTTGATTACTCGTTTAACAAGCTTGCGCAACCTTGGTATCCAATGAGAGTCTCGCACGTTGGCCATGGCTAGTCCTACTCCCCCGTGAAGAGTAATCTCATGAGCGTGTTGTACGAACTTCAGAGTGTAGAAAGCACTGTCGAGGAGATAGACGGGATAGTTTCCCTAGATTCTTCCACGGCACTCGAGAACCTCCTTTCGGTTTGGCTGCAGGTTAAGTCTTAACTAGTCTTCCTGGAATTGATCAGATCCGTCCCACTGTTTTTGAGTCTTCTTCTGCTAGAACAACCTCTGCTTGTTAATTTCCTCGGTAGTTAATTGGCCTCTGATTCTCTGAGTTCTTGGGGATTTGCTGTTGCGCAGGAATCGTGCGACCCACGCCCCCACTCTCAATGTGCGCTAAAGGGATGATCTTAGTAACATTTCGTCCATAACATCGTTGCTTTCTACTGCTAAGGCAAAAATCTGCTTGGAGGCTTTCGCTTCTGCGTTAGATTCTGGGCTTGAAGTCTGAAGGGTTTTCTTGGCTCGGTACATGCCTCCATGTGATTCCAATTTTCTGTCTGATCTTGCGGACCCGGTTGCTGACAAACTGCTTGTATTCCCCGCAGCCCCTTATCCAGTGTACGGCGACACTACTGTCTAGCCATGCGTACAAGGACTTAACTGGAAACCCGATCAGTGCATCTCGTACATTAGTTAGCAAGTTAGCCGCCATATGACCAGCCACTAACTCAAGTCTGGGGATAGTAAGACCTTCTTTGGCGAGACGTGCCTTCGCTGGGACGAGTCCCTGCGTCACCACTGAATGTTGCCGGACCACTGCATAAACACCTACTGCTAATCCCTGTCCACTTGCATCGCCAAAGGCATGAAGAGTAATTTCACGGATTTCTTCTCCGGTTACAGCTAAGGACCTGGGTAACTTTAACTTGATCAGGCAGGTTATTTTCCCACTTGCTCCACTTTTTTGCGATTTGTAATGGAATCTCTGCGTCCCACGTGGTCTTTTCCTTGCATATATCGCGTTACACAGTCTTTCCTTCTAGGTTTACGGGCGCAGCAAAACCGATGGCGTCGTAGATCTTCGCAATTTTGCACAGCACACCTCTTTTGGTAGGGTCAGCAATCTCTGTAGGGAAGGTTACAGCTATTTTATCAGCTTCTTTATTCCATCGCAATCCCAGACACGCGCCTGGTTTCTCTCCTAGCTGTTCTTTAGCGTAAGTAAGCCCAACTTCACTGTCAGTTGTTTCGGTTAATTCTAGCTCTCTAGCGTTTGAGCTACATTTGCGTAAAGTGAAGGTGGCCTTTGCAATTATTTCTGTTGCAGTCTTCTTAACTTCTCGCGCCTTTTCAACTGTAGGACCCCCCTGTCGTAGTGGTGCAACGATGGCAAAGAAATGTACAAAATAGCGTGATTCACGTGCAAAGTTGTTGTTTGTTGATAATGTTTTTTGCCGTTCTCCTTGCCGTCGCCGTCATCTTTGGTTTCGTTGTCATCCAGAAAAAGTGCTACCGTGGTAACGTGACGTCACACTTCTTCTCTCTCTTGGGATCGTCTATTTAAAGCCTCAGTGCAGTCCGTGACGTGAGGCCCGTGGATCGGGATCAATGGGCAGTTGGCTGCCTGGCTTAGTAAACTGCTGGTTTTCATACAATACGATATTTCTGTCTAGTGTAAATCAGCCCAGTGGCGAGTAGCTTTATACTCGTTGAACGACAATTATTTTTGGAATTTCCGGTTACCTCAAATTAGTCACGTTATACTGTCACGCTATATTCTGGGGGACAGAGGGATTGGGGGAGGGATGCGTGAAAATAATGCAAATCGTTCCCTGCTTAGAATTGATGGCTAACTTGTTTATTTATTTATTTTTTCATAATGGTGGAATTTAAAAAGTTACTATACAGCCCCCACTTAAAAATGGTTCTCATTATCTTTTTGAGAAAGTCTTTCAAAAGGGTATAATGTTCTGAATGAGTTTATGATTCAGTCTCGCATTAGATTGTATGTCCCGCAATGGTCGGCGACAAGGTTTTATGGTAGCCTGAGTGTGTATAGCCGCCCCCTCCCCGCAGAAAAAAGTAGCCCCTTGGCAGCCCAGTTAAAAATCGCCTTTCGGCGATTCTTGTTAGGTTTTGGTTTTGGTTTTCGTTATATAATTTAAAAGCAAAAACGAAAATAGAGAAGTCAAAGCAAAACTGAAAAGTAAAACGAAATAGATGGGTAAAAATCAAAAAGTTAGGAATAAAAAGGGAAAAGTAAAAAATAAAAATCGAAAGGCTAAATAGCGAAGTGAAAATCAAAACGTTAAAAACGAAAACGGAAAAGTGAAAAATAAAAACGAAAATCTCAGCCCAAAAGTAATATGGCGAAGTGAAAAGCAAAAACTTAAAAACAAAAATGGAAAAGTCAAAAATAACACGAAATCACCAAGTGGCCCCCCTTGGCTTCCGTAACTACCCTTTGATTTATCATGAAATCAAATCACGTTTTGTGCCGGTTTCTTTGACTTTTACCCGCAACTTTGTTTATAAAAAATCTTTTCTGGGAGACTGAGACGAGGAAGAAACTAGTGGAAACGTTTTTATAAAAAGAACAACTGCTGTATGGTAGTTTGCGAAATAAATAAACGAAACGTCTTGGTTAATTTACATGAATCGAATTATGCATAACGCATCCAACTGTTTACGGTAGCTATTTCCATAAATGGGGTATATAGGAATGTGCCGCTGTGAAGGGTATGGTTTTCAAGCAGTATAGTCTGGGATAGGGTGCAGAAATCAGAAAGGGTGTGTCTAGAATAGGGTATCATTTTCGAGAAAGCTGATCCATTGACAACCTCGTCCCCAGGGCTTTTCCCTTAAAAGCCCTGTGGACGAGGTTGATCCATTGACTGATGATAGGCATGCGAGTCAGGTTTTGGCAGCGAAGCCGCCATTCTCTCGCGCGAATTCGCAACTCCCTGCCTCAATGCGCGCTGACGTGACGATTCCGCCAGCTACTAAGGCTAATGGAAGATTTTAGTTTAGACTAGGAAAACCGGGAATTGACAATTAACTGAAAAATAAGATTGGCAAATTCAAATTTAGCCGCGAGTCAGATAGCGTCGATATATAGATGGGAAATATAGTGAAATAGGATAGCAGGTTTAGTATAGGAAAATGTTTCCAGGGGACCAGCTACATATCCCCGCCCAAAACGTCCTAATTATGAAGTACCACACCAGGCGGCACGGAAAGTCAGTTTATTTGATTTAAACCGGCTTTCCGTTTGTCTGTTAGTTACTCTTGGAGCATTTCTCGTAGGCAATTTTTTCCCTCTGATAGCAGGACAATGTAATATAAGGCTATCTGGTTGTGCCGTCCCAATTCGTATAGGGTCGCCGAAAAGCATGCGATCGCGAAATACACTGACGAAAAACGCAATTTTTGGGAATGAAGGGGAGTTGAGTTTAATTGTTGATAATTTCTTTCTTTCATCAATTTTAGTTCCTTCACCTACTGCGTTTTCTAAGTGGAGATGACAGCACTGCAGCCGTTTAGTGACGAGCAATTAAATTTCTTTAAGTTCTCGTCCTTAGTGTTAAATGAATTTCCCAAAGCCTTACGGCAGACCTTTAAAACCATGTGGGACAACACTCATGGACATCGCCCCGGTTTCCAGCTCTGGGATAATTCCACTGCTGTTAGAAATATGTTCGACTCTGAAGAAGCAAAAAGTGGCAAGAAGACTAAAGTTCCTGTTCTTCAGTCTTACAACGAATGGGATTGTACCAGTCTGTTCCAGGCTACTATACTTGCGCGGTCCTTTGCCTCACCAGCCAGTACAGGCCCCTTCACCACACTAAGTGATTTGTACGTGAAGCCCTGTGCAGTACCTCATGGTAGTTTCCACGCATGTGTGGTCAGCCCGAGTGGAAACATGGCGGAGACCTTTGCACTTGCAATTGACCAGCTCCGCCTTCTTAGAAATTCCCTCTGTCACTCCATCAGAAGTGAGATGGACAAACCGACTTTTGACCAGCGCGTTAATTACGCTAAAGACGCGTTTCAAGCCCTTGGTGTCTCGACAGCACCAATTGAAGCACTTGTTAGTTTGGCGGAGTCAGACTTTCCCACAAATAAAGTTCGAAAACTGGAGGCAAGAATCCGAGACGAGACTCGGGCGTACATCAAATGTCTCGAGGACTTTAGGGAAGGTCTGGAGAGTGTGAGTTCAGACATCAATGATTTAAAGCAACAGGTCGAAGTGGACAATGCCAGCAAAGAAGACATCACTAGGTTGGAAAAAAAGATTGATGAATTGAAAGTAGGAAGAGACGAACATGATAATCTACCTGACAATTCAGGTAAGATTTTGAGAAACTGTTCCAGCCGAAGAGTCAGTTTATGGTTTGGACAAATAGTAAGCAAATTTCAATTATAGGACTGGTTAATTCAGCTAGTCCCATTGACAAAAAAAGCCTCAAATCCTGACTTTTCTTTTTCATCAGAGCCTTGAGATTGTAACGTAGTTAAAAAAGTCACAGTTTAAGCCGCGGAGAGTACACTTTTTTCCAGTTAGGGTTTGTTTGCACCTACAAGTCTTCTGTATCTCAATGGTAGAGCATCTCTTGACTCCATTGACTCCTGTTGGGAAGTTCTAAGGTTTTTTTCTTTTGAGCCGTCTTCCAGACACTGCCTATAGAACATCTTTCTCAAGTTTTTGTTATGTATGAAAAAAAAAAAAAAGAACTATAAAGATTCCTAACATAAAGAGATGAAAAAATGGCCTTGGGTCGATGTGAATTCACCGCAAGAATATCATTTGTACATTGAATGAAGGGTCAAAATTGACTTATTTATAATATATATTTATTTTTGAAGATTTTAACTGATTTCTTTTTCACTTTTGGTCTTTTCTCATCATCAAAGGTACGAGACCATCGCTCTTAAGAGCCTACCTTCCTTCAATGGTTCCTAATTTTGTTGGGCGACAGAGCGAGGTTGAAGAGATCATCGGGCATGTCACTTCCGATTCCACCCGACTTGTGTCGATCTGGGGTCCACCTGGATTCGGAAAAACGTCGGTTGCAATTGCAGTGGGACACGCTCTTCAGACTCAAGGGCTGCCTATGTACTGGGTTTCATTGCGAGGACTTCAGTCAAAGGCGGGTCTGACTTCAAAGTTTCTTAGTCTTCTAACGCAACCAACCATTGAAGAAAAACAACTGTCCGATGAGCGTCTATCCCTTGATGATAAGATTTGCCAACTATTCAGTGCAATATCAGAACAATCTGCATTTATCCTAGATAATGCTGATGATTTGTTAGAAAGTGGTCGTCCAAAAGTGAAGGAAGAGGTCATGCAACTTCTTGAAGAAATTCTGAGACAAAATCCAAGGGTTACATTCATTGTAACTACAAGAGAGTCCCTTGAGTTTATGAACGTCCACTTTCAAGGCCATCGAGGTTTAAGAATAGGAACATTGGGCGAAGCCTCTGCCCAAACGCTAATTCATGAGTTACTTCCAAATGCGAACGTTGCAGACTGCAGAAAAATCGCACAACTCTGCGGACAAGTTCCTTTAGCTATGAAATTAATGTGTTCTTTGATATCTGAAGACAGTGCTTCACCACGCCATTCTCTGGATAATTTCATGACATCTTCCTCAGAAGGTATTGTCGAAATGTTGGACAATCAGGATTATCCGACCAGTCATCGATTAAAGTTCGTCTTTGATTCCTCATTCCAGAGACTTGCTGAGCAAGAACAAGAGGCACTAATTTCTTTAAGCATTTTCCCCGGAAATTTCAGTACAGAGGTCGCTGCAGCCGTTTTAGGTACGAAAACCGCTTTCGAAGCCAAAAGAATGTTACAAATTCTGCGGAGGAAGTCACTGATTGATTCAAGCTCTAAACCCGGGGCTTTCACGATGCACAAACTCTTGCAATCATTTTCAAGAGAGAAAGGACACACTGATATGAAAGAGACGATTCTTAACGCAAAAGGTCGTTTGAATGCATTCTATGTCTCACACTTTCATGAGCTCAATGAACAATTTCTCACTGGGCATTCCTTGGCTGCATATGTTGCATTCTATGAGGATAAAGAGAGCATTATTCAAAGCCTAATAGAGGGATGTTTTGATTCCAAAACAGCTGACAGCGTCTTTCAAATTTTGGTCAAAGGGGAGTTGTTTCTTGCCTCGCTTTTTTGGAGTGACGCGAACAAGTTTCTTCACATATACGACACTGCCATAAAAGCAGCCAATCTGCATGGAAAGGAAAAATACCACAGACAGCTACTTTCTTCAAAGGCTTTTGGTGAGGTAACCTGGGGGCGAAGAGGACAGACGAATCGTCTTCTCTCTGAAGTAAAAGAAAAGCAAGCAGCATCGTCCGATGTTTCTAACCAAGAAAAAGGCAAATGCTTGTGCTATTTAGGAATTTTTTACCTTACTGCAAACGAATCGAAGAACGGAGTCCAGTGCTTAATAGAGGCGCTTTCATCACTGGAAAATTGCAAGAACCCAGAGACGTTAATTCTGAAGCTTCTTATTTTTCAGATCCTGGGTTGCTATTATGAGGCCTTAAATGACTTCTATAATGCGAGTAATTTCTATTTCAAATCACAACATTTGTGTTCTGCAGTGGGAGATTGTAAGCTGCTTATAATTCCGCCACCGAAAAGCAAAGCAAAGGGCGCCAACAATGAAATACAAGTTGGAAAGAAGTCAGACTCCATGCTCAATGAACCCCTTGAATTTCATTTTGCCTTTCTCTTAAGCGAAGCTACAGAGTTTTTCTCCGACGCTAAAACCAAGCAATATACAAGTAACTTGGTTCTTCAAATGTTAGAGTGTGTCGAAAAAGAGGTTATAATTTCACTTGGCTTGCTAATGTTTCATAGCGCCCTGGTACAACTGTTGAGGGAATTAAAGAGTGAAAGCCCTGTGAATTCTTTTTGGTCAAGAATCAAATGTCATGAAAAAACACTCGAACAATGCCAAGAAAGTTTCCTTACTAATGACAAATATGGTGGTAACCGTTATAGTCAAATGCAAACTGAAGCGCTTGTGAAATGTTACATAGACCTGGGTGAAGTTTACCGGCAAGAAAAAAATTACTCAGGGGCACTTCAGTCAAACCGGCGAGCGCTTGACATAGCAACAAGGTTCTTTGGAGAGGACCATGAAAGCACTGCTGACAGCTACAGGGAACTCGGTGTAACACAATACTACATGGATGACGACAGCGCAGCTCTAAAATCTCACCAGCATGCACTAGCTATCTGTATTAAACTATTTGGAGAGGAACATGAAAGCACTGCTGACAGCTACAGTCAAGTCGGTGTAACACAAAACAACATGCATGACTACAGCGCAGCTTTAGAATCTCACCAGCATGCACTAGCTATCCGTATTAAACTATTTGGAGAGGAACATGAAAGCACTGCTGATAGCTACAGGCAAATCAGTCTAACACAATGCAACCTGAATGACTACAGCGCACCTCAAAAATCTCACCAGCATGCACAAGCTATCCGTGTTAAATTATTTGGAGAAGAACATAAAAGCACTACTGCCAGCTACAAAGAACTCCGTATAACAAAAAACAATAATCATGACGACAGCGCAGCTCTACAATCTCACAAGAACGCATTGGCTATCAGTATTAAACTATTTGGAGAGGAACATGAAATCACTGCTAAGAGCTACTGGGAACTCGGTGTAATACAAAACAGCATACATGACTACAGAGCAGCTCTACAATCTCACCAGCATGCAATAGCTATCCGTATTAAACTATTTGGAGAGGAACATAAAAGCACTGCTGACAGCTATGGTCAACTCGGTGAAACACAGTACAACATGCATAACTACAACGCAGCTCTCCAATCTGAGCAGCATGCACTAACTATCCGTATTAAACTATTTGGAGAGCAACATCAAAGCACTGCTGACAGCTACAGTCAACTCGGTGAAACACAATACACCCTGCATGACTACAGCGCAGCTCTACAATCTCACCAGCATGCACTAGCTATCCGTACTAAACTATTTGGAGAGGAAAATAAAAGCACTGCTGACAGCTACGGTCAAGTCGGTGTAACACAAAACAACATGCATGACTACAGCGCAGCTTTAGAATCTCACCAGCATGCACTAGCTATCCGTATAAAACTATTTGGAGAGGAACATGAAAGCACTGCTGAGAGCTACACGGACCTCGGTGTAACACAAAACAACATGCAGGAATACAGCGCAGCTCTACAATCTCACCAGCATGCACTAGCTATCCGTATTAAACTATTTGGAGAGGAACATGAAAGCACTGCTGACAGCTACAGGAAACTCGGTGTAACACAATGCAACATGCATGACTACAGCGCAGCTCTACAATCTCACCAGCATGCACTAGCTATCCGTACTAAACTATTTGGAGAGGAACATGAAAGCACTGCTGAGAGCTACTGGGAACTCCGTGTAACGCAAGACAAAATAGATGACAACACAACAGCTATACAATCTCACCAGCATGCACTAGATGTCCATATAAAACTATTTGGAGAAGAACATAAAAACACTGCTGACAGCTACAGCAAACTCGGTGAAACACAATACAACATGCATGACCACAGTGCAGCTCTACAATCTCACCAGCATGCACTAGCTATCCGTATTAAAGTATTTGGAGAGGAACATCAAAGCACTGCTGACAGCTACAGTCAACTCGGTAAAACACAATACACCCTGCATGACTACAGCGCCGCTCGACAATCTCACCAGCATGCACTAGCTATCCGTATTAAACTATTTGGAGAGGAACATGAAAGCACTGCTGACAGCTACAGGGAACTCGGTGTAACACAAAACAACATGCATGACTACAGCGCAGCTCTAAAATCTCACCAGCATGCACTAGCTATCCGTATAAAACTATTAGGAGAGGAACATAACAGCACTGCTGACAGCTACAGTGACCTCGGTGTAACACAATACAACATGCATGACTACAGCGCAGCTCTACAATCTCACCAGCATGCACTCGCTATCCGTATTACAGTATTTGGAGAGGAACATGAAGGCACTGCTGACAGCTACTGGAACCTCGGTGTAACACAATGCAACATGCATGACTACAGCGCAGCTCTACAATCTCACCAGCATGCACTAGATATCAGTATTAAACTATTTGGAGAGGAAGATAAAAGAACTGCTGACAGGTACTTGACCCTCGGTGAAACACAATGCAACATGCATGACTACAGCGCAGCTCTACAATCTCACCAGCATGCACTCGCTATCCGTATTAAACTATTTGGAGAGGAACATAAAAGCACTGCTGACAGCTACAGGGAACTCGGCGTAACACAATACATAATGCATGACTACAGCGCAGCTCTAAAATCTCACCAGCATGCACTAGCTATCCGTATAAAACTATTTGGAGAGGAACATAAAAGCACTGCTGACAGCTACAGGCAACTCGGTGTAACACAAAGCAACATGCATGACTACAGCGCAGCTCTAGAAGCTCACCGGCATGCATTAGCTATATGCATTAAACTATTTGGAGAGGAACATGAAAGCACTGCTGAGAGTTACAGGGACCTCGGTGTAACGCAAAACAACGGGTATAACTTCGGCGCAGCTCTACAATCTCACCTGCATGCACTAGCTATCCGTATTAAACTATTTGGAGAGGAACATAAAAGCACTGCTGACAGCTACAGGCAACTTGGTGTAACGCAAACCAACATGCAAAACTACGGCGCAGCTCTACAATCTTTTCAGCATGCGCTAGCTATCCGCATTAAACTATTTGGAGAGGAAAATGAAAGCACTGCTGAGAGCTACAGGGACCTCGGTTTAACACAAGACATCGTGAATGACTACAGCGGAGCTTAACAATCTCACCAGCATGCAGTACCTATCCGTATTAAACTATTTGGAGAGGAACATGAAAGCACTGGTGAGAGCTACAGGACCTCGGTGTAACACAACACAACGTGGATGACTACAGCGCAGATTTACAATCTTACCATCATGCACGAGCTATCCTTATTAAACTATTTGGAGAGGAACGTGAAAGCACTGATGAGAGATAAAGGGACCCTGGTGTAACACAACACAACGTGGATGACTACAGCGCCGATTTACAATCTCACCAGCATGCACAAGCTATCGGTATTAAACTATTTGGAGAGGAAGACAAAAGCACTCCTGACAGCTACAGACAACTCGGTGTAACGCAGAAAAACATGCAGACCACCAGCGAAGCTCTACAATCTCACCAGTATGCACTAGCTAACCGTACTTAAGTATTTGGAGAGGAAAATAAAAGCACTGCTGACAGCTACAGTCAAGTCGGTGTAACGTAAAACAACATGCATGACTACAGCGCAGCTTTACAATCTCACCAGCACTCACTAGGTATCCGTATTATACTATTTGGAGAGGAACATGAAAGCACTGCTGAGAGCTAAAGGGACCTCGGTGTAACGCAAAACAACGGGTATAACTTCGGCGCAGCTCTACAATCTCACCTGCATGCACTAGCTATCCGTATTAAACTATTTGGAGAGGAACATAAAAGCACTGCTGACAGCTACAGGCAACTTGGTGTAACGCAAACCAACATGCAAAACTACGGCGCAGCTCTACAATCTTTTCAGCATGCAGTAGCTATCCGCATTAAACTATTTGGAGAGGAAAATGAAAGCACTGCTGAGAGCTACAGAGACCTCGGTTTAACACAAGACAACGTGAATGACTACAGCGGAGCTTAACAATCTCACCAGCATGCAGTACCTATCCGTATTAAACTATTTGGAGAGGAACATGAAAGCACTGGTGAGAGCTACAGGACCTCGGTGTAACACAACACAACGTGGATGACTACAGCGCAGATTTACAATCTTACCATCATGCACGAGCTATCCTTATTAAACTATTTGGAGAGGAACGTGAAAGCACTGATGAGAGATAAAGGGACCTTGGTGTAACACAACACAACGTGGATGACTACAGCGCCGATTTACAATCTCACCAGCATGCACAAGCTATCGGTATTAAACTGTTTGGAGAGGAAGACAAAAGCACTCCTGACAGCTACAGACAACTCGGTGTAACGCAGAAAAACATGCAGACCACCAGCGAAGCTGTACAATCTCACCAGTATGCACTAGCTAACCGTACTTAACTATTTGGAGAGGAAAATAAAAGCACTGCTGACAGCAGCTACAGTCAAGTCGGTGTAACGTAAAACAACATGCATGACTACAGCGCAGCTTTACAATCTCACCAGCACTCACTAGGTATCCGTATTATACTATTTGGAGAGGAACATGAAAACACTGCTGAGAGCTAAAGGGAACTCGGTGTAACACAATGCAACATGCATAACTACAGCGCAGCTCTACAACCTCACCAGCATGCACTAGCTATCCGTACTAAACTATTTGGAGAGGAACATGAAAGTACTGCTGAGAGCTACTGGGAACTCCTTGAAACGCAAAACA
>CALNXK010000065.1:2160000-2290000 GCA_942486035.1 Porites lobata
GCGTCTCCTTCGCTGCCGATGTAATCAGACGCTACCGTCAGCTGATCCTAGTACTGCGAGAATGCACCACGTCCTTCACTGCTTCCTGCCTAGTACATGACGAGAAACACGATACCCTCCGTGACGCCCTCACACAGCTAATTGTCGGCCTCCACCCACTTGACGGCCCAAGAGCAATTATACGTGTAGATCCCTCCCCTGGCTTTCAGTCCATGGCCAACAATGACTCTCTCAACCACCTGAACGTAACAATCGATGTCGGTCGCGTTAAGAACAAAAACAAGAACCCAGTCGCTGAGAAGGCTGTCCGTGAACTTGAGGAAGAGCTCATCAGACAAGAGCCCGGTGGCAGACCAGTAAGTGCAGTTGGTCTTGCTCTCGCCACTGCCCGTCTTAACTCCCGTCTTCGCCTTCCTGGCCTATCATCTCGCGAGTTGTGTACTCAACGCAATCAGTTCACCCACGAACAGTTGCCGTTGTCTGATTACGACCTCATACTTGGTAAACACGACCAACGTTCCACTAACCATGCCTCCAGTGAGAAGTCTAAGAACCCCCGCGGTCTTGTTTTAAACACGCTTTCAGTACACGTTGGCGACATTGTGTACCTCATTTCCGGTAAGGACAAGTCTCGCGCGCGTGATCGCTATATTGTGGTTTCCATTGACTTCCCTTGGTGCTTCGTTAAGAAGTTTAGTGGTTCACAACTGAGGGCCACCTCCTACAAAGTCAAGTTGTCCGAGTGTTACGCTACTTCTCCCTCCGTTATAGTGGCCGATCATTCTGGTCCTCCGGCTTCTCAAGACCAGGATGATGAGCCTTCTCCGGTAACCCCCGCTGTGCCTGCTGCCTCAGTATTACCAGAGTCACCTCCTCCCGCGCCGCCTGAGCTTACCTTGGTACCGTCTGACGAGGAGCAATTCCCTTCGTCCACGTGTGATGACACTACCGTTGAAGCCCCTATTGGCGTTCCCCCACTACCTGTTCTACAGGGAGAGCCCAGCACCAGTGCGACAGCCCCAGATCAGGCCCTGCCATCCTGTCCCAGTTCTTCTCCTGAGCCTCCTGGTCCAAGACCTCAAAGACAGCGCAAACCACCTTCGTACTTAAATGACTATGTTAGATTTTAGCCTTTGCGTCGTTACGTTTTATCTTGCAGCGATAAGTTTTAACTCGCAGTGACTGTTAGGCCTTAGTCTGTTTGTTATCAGGTTTTGTTTCCATTATGACACTATATCTTTCGTCTCGGTTCTAACCTTTTGGGTAGTTTGCATTCATTTACGAGGAAGAAGAGGTCGCGCCAACAGGCAGTGCCTGCGGCATTGTGTTATATTATATGCGCGCGCCGGTTTTCCCTCGCGCGTATGATTATCGCATCCATCTTGTTGTACGAGCGATTCCGTTGACATTAAAGCTGTTAGAGTTCCTTCGTTGTGACGTTCCTGTCTCCTCAACATTGGCGCACCGGTGACAGCTACAGAGAAGTCGGTGTAACGGAGAAAAACATGCAGACCACAGCGAAGCTCTAATATCTTACCAGTATGCACTAGCTATCCGTATTAAACTATTTGAAGAGGGACATGAAAGCACTGCTTATAGCTACAGGCAACTCAGTCTAACAGAATGCAACCTGAATGACTACAGCGCAGGTTTACAATCTTACCAGCATGTACTAGCTATCCATATTAAAATATTTGGAGAGGAACATCAAAGGACTGCCGAGAGCTAGAGGAACTTGGGTGCAACACAATGCAAGATGGATGACTACAGCGCCGATCTAAAATCTTTCCAGCATGTACTAGCTATCCATATTAAACTATTTAGAGAGGAACATGAAAGCACTGCTTACAGCTACTACGAGATCGGTGTAATACAATGCACCATGCATGACAACTGCGCAGCTCTAGAATCTCACCAGCATGCACTAGCTATCCGTATTAAACTATTTGGAGACGAACATCAAACCACTTCTCACGGCTACATTGAACTTGGTGTCACACAATGGAACATGCATGATTACAGCGCAGCTTTAGAATCTCACTAGCACGCACTAGCTATCTGTATTAAACTATTTGGAGAGGAACATAAAAGCACTGCTGACAGCTACAGGTAATTCGCCTCGGTGTAACACAATGCAACATGCATGACTACAGTGCGGCTCTACAATCTCACCAGCATGCACCAGCTATTCGTATTAAACTACTTGGAGAGGAACATAAAAGCACCGCTGACAACTACTTGAACCTCGGTGTAACACAACACAACAAAGATGACTATAACGCAGCTCTACAATCTCACCAGCATGCAGTACCTATCCGTATTAAACTATTTGAAGAGGAACATGAAAGCACTGCTGAGAGCTACTGGGAACTCCTTGAAACGCAAAACATAATACATGACTACAGAGCAGCTATACAATCTAAGCAGCATGCACTAAATATCCGTATAAAACTATTTCGAGCGGGACATAAAAGCACTGCTGACAGCTACAGCCAACTCGGTGAAACACAATACAACATGCATGACTACAGTGCAGCTCTACAATCTCACCAGCTTGCACCAGCTATCCGTATTAAAGTATTTGGAGAGGAACATCAAAGCACTGCTGACAGCCACAGTCAACTTGGTAAAACACAATAAACCCTGGAAGACTACAGCGGTGCTCTACAATCTCACCAGCATGCACTAGCTATCCGTATTAAACTACTTGGAGAGGAACATAGAAGCACTGCTGACAACTACTGGAACCTCGGTGTAACACAACATAACATGGATAACTATAACGCAGCTCTACAATCTCACCAGCATGGAGTACCTATCCGTATTAAACTATTTGGGGAGGAACATGAAAGCGCTGCTGACAGCTACAGGCAACTCGGTGTAACACAACACAACATGGATGACTATAACGAAGCTCTACAATCTCACCAGCATGCACTCGCTATCCGTATTAAACTATTTGGAGAGGAACATGGAAGCATTGCTGACAGCTACAGGGACCTCGGTGTAACACAAAACAAAATGCATGACGACAGCGCAGCTCTGCTATCTCACCAGGATGCACTCGATAACCCCATTAAACTATTTGGAGAGGAACATGAAAGCACTGCTAAGAGTTACAGGGACCTGGCTGTAACGCAAAACAACTGGAATGACTTCGGCGCAGCTCTACAATCTCACCAGCATGCACTAGCTGCCCGTATTAAACTATTAGGGGAGGAACATAAAAGCACTGCTGACAGCTACAGGCAACTCGGTGTAACGCAAAACAACATGCAAAAGTACGGCGCAACTCTACAATCTTTTCAGCATGCACTACCTATCCGTATTAAACTATTTGGAGAGGAAAATGAAAGCACTGCTGAGAGCTACAGGGACCTCGGTGTAACACAACACAACGTGGATGACTATAGCGCAGATTTGCAATCTTACCATCATGGACTAGCTATCCTTATTAAACTGTTTGGAGAGGAACATGAAAGCACTGATGAGAGCTACAGGTACCTCGGTGTAACACAACACAACGTGGATGACTACATGCAGACCACAGCGAAGCTCTACAATCTCACTAGTATGCAATAGCTATCCGTACTAAACTATTTGGAGAGGAAAAAAAAAGCACTGCTGACAGCTACAGTCAAGTCTGTGTAACACAAAACAACATGCATGACTACAGCGCAGCTTTAGAATCTCACCAGCATGCTCCAGCTATCCGGAATAAACTATTTGGAGAGGAACATGAAAGCACTGCTGACAGCTACAGGCAACTCGGTGTAACACAATGAAACATGCATGACTACAGCGCAGCTCTACAATCTCACCAGCATGCACTAGCTATCCGCACTAAACTATTTGGAGAGGAACATGAAAGCACTGCTGAGAGCTACTGGGAACTCCTTGTAATGCAAAACAAAATACATGACTTTAGAGCAGCTATACAATCTCAGCAGCATGCACTAGATATCCGTATAAAACTATTTGGAGAGGGACGTAAAAGTACTGCCGACAGCTACAGCCAACTAGGTGAAACACAATACAAGATTCATGACTACAGTGCAGCTCTACAATCTCACCAGCATGCACCAGCTATCCGTATTAAAGTATTTTCAGAGGAACATCAAAGCACTGCTGACAGCCACAGTCAACTCGGTAAAACACAATACACCCTGCATGACTACAGCGCAGCTCTACAATCTCACCAGCATGCACTAGCTATCCGTATTAAACTACTTGGAGAAGAACATAAAAGCACTGCTGACAACTACTGGAACCTCGGCGTAACACAACACAACATGGATGACTATAACGCAGCTCTACAATCTCACCAGCATGCAGTAACTATCCGTATTAAACTATTTGGAGAGCAACATGAAAGCACTGCTGACAGCTACTGGAACATCGGTGTAACACAATACAACATGGATGACTACAGCGCAGCTCTAGAATCTCACCAGCATGCATAAGCTATCCGTATAAAACTATTTGGAGAGGAACATGAAAGCACTGGTGACAGCTACAGAGAAGTCGATGTAACGGAGAAAAACATGCAGATCACAGCGAAGCTCTAAAATCTCACCAGTATGCACTAGCTATCCGTATTAAACTATTTGGAGAGGAACATGAAAGCACTGCTAATAGCTACAGGCATTTCAGTCTAACACAATCTAACCTGAATGACTACAGCGCAGCTTTACAATCTCACCAGCATGCACTAGCTATCCGTATTAAACTATTTGGAAAAGAACATTAAAGCACTGCAGAGAGATACAGGAACTTTGGTGCAACACAATGCAAGATGGATGACTACAGTGCCGCTCTAAAATCTTTTCAGCATGCACTAGCTATCCATATTAAACTATTTGGAGAGGAACATCAAAGGACTGCTGAGAGCTACAGGCAACTCGGTGTAATACAATGCACCATGCATGACTACAGTGCAGCTCTAGAATCTCACCAGCATGCACTAGCTATCCATATTAAACTATTTGGAGAGGAACATGAAAGCACTGCTTACAGCTACTGCGAAATCGGTGTAATAAAATGCACCATGCATGACTACAGCGCAGCTCTAGAATCTCACCAGCATGCACTAGCTATCCGTATTAAACTATTTGGAGAGGAACATCAAACCACTGCGGACGGCTACATTGAACTTGGTGTAACACAATGGAACATGCATGATTACAGCGCAGCTTTAGACTCTCACCAGCACGCACTAGCTATCTCTATTAAACTATTTGGAGAGGAACATGAAAGCACTGCTGACAGCTACAGGCAACTCGGTGTAACACAATGCAACATGCTTGAGTACAGCGCAGCTCTACAATCTAACAAGCATACACTAGCTATCCGTATTAAACTATTTGGAGAGGAACATGAGAGCACTGCTGAGAGTTACAGGGACCTCGGTGTAACGCAAAACAACTGGCATGACTTCGGCGCAGCTTTACAATCTCACCAGCATGCACTAGCTATCCGTATTAAACTATTTGGAGAGGAACATGAAAGCACTGCTGACAGCTACAGGCAACTCGGTGTAACGCAAAACAACTTGCAAAACTACGGCGCAGCTCTACAATCTTTTTAGCATGCACTAGCTATCCGAATTAAACTATTTGGAGAGGAAAATGAAAGCACTGCTGAGAGCTACAGGGACCTCGGTGTAGCACAACACAACTTGAATGACTACAGCGCAGCTTTACAATCTCACCAGCATGCACTAGCCATCCGTATTAAACTATTTGGAGAGGAACATGAAAGCACTGGTGAGAGCTACAGGACCTCGGTGTAACACAAGACAACGTGGATGACTACAGCGCAGATTTACAATCTTACCATCATACACTAGCTATCCTTATTAAACTATTTGGAGAGGAACATGAAATCATTACTAACAGCTACTGGGAACTCAGTGTAACGGAAAACAACATGCATGATTCCAGTGCAGCTCTAAAATCTTACCAGCTTGCATTAGGTATCCGTATTAAACTATTTGGAGAGGAACATAAAAGTACTGCTGACAGCTACAGTCAGCTCGGTGAAACACAATACAACCTGCATCACAACAGCGCAGCTCTACAATCTCATCAGCATGTACTACGTATCCGTATTAAACTATTAATTTGGAGAAGAACATGAAAGCACTTCTGACAACTACAGTCAACTCGGTGTAACACAATACAACCTGCATCACTACAGCGCAGCGATACAATCTCACCAGCATGCACTAGCTATCCTTATTAAACTGTTTGGAGAGGAAAATGAACGCGCGGTTGACAGCTACAAGCAACTCGGTGTAAGGCAAAAGAACATGCATGACTACGGGGCAGCTCTACAATCTCACCAGCATGCACTAGCTATTCGTTTTAAACTATTTGGAGAGAAACATGAAATCACCGCTGACAGCTACTAGGAACTCGGTGTAACGCAAAACAACATGCATGACTACAGCGCATCTGTAAAATCTCACTAGCATACAATAGCTATCCGTATTAAAGTATTTGGAGAGGAAGATAAATGCGCTGCTGACAGCTACAGGCAACTCGGTTTAACACAATACAACATGCATGACTACAGTTCAGCTCTACAGTTTTACCAGAATGCACTAGGTATACGCATTAAACTTTTTGTAGAGGAACATGAAAGCATTGCTGACAGCTATTGGCCAGTCGGTGTAACACAATACGAGATGCATGACTACAGCGCAGCTCTACAATGTCAACAGCGGGCATCGGTTATCAGTATTAAACTATTTGGAAAGGAACATGAAAGCACTGCTTACAGCTACTAGGAACTTGGTGTAACTCAAAACAACATGCATGACTACAGCGCAGCTTTAAAGTGTCACCAGGATGCACTTGCTATTCGTATTAAAATATCTGGAGAAGAACATGAAAGCACTGCTGACAGCGATTGGCAAGTAACACAAAACGAAATGCATGAGTAGAGCGCAGCTCTAGAATGTCACCAGCGGGCATTGGCTATTAGTATTAAGCTATTTGGAGAGGAACATGCATGAAAATACTGCTGACAGCGACAGGCATCTCGGTGTAACACAATACAACATGCATGACTAATAATACATGTATACAGCGCATCTCTAGAATCTGAGAAGCATGCGCTAGCTCTCCATATTAAACTATTTGGAGAAGAACATAAAAGGACTGCTGACAGTTACTGGGAACTCGGTGTAACTTAAAACTACACGCATGACTACGGCGCAGCTCTACAATCTCACCAGCATGCACTAGCTATCCGTATTAAACTATTTGGAGAGGAACATGAAAGCACTGCTGACAGCTACCGGCAAGTAGGTGGAACACAAAACAATATGCATGAGGACAGCGCAGCTCTACAATCTCACCAGCGCGCTTTGGCCGTCTGTATTAATTTATTTGGAGAGGAACATGAAAGCACTGCTGACAGCTACAGGCGACTCGGTGTAAGACAATACAACATGTATGACTACAGCGCAGCATTACAATGTTACCAGCGGGCATTAGCTAACCGTCTTAAACTGTTTGGGGAAGAACATGCAAAAACCGCTGATAGCTACAGGCAAGTCAAGATCACTCAAGACGCCCAGCGAAAGTGGAGAAAAGTAAAAAGAACTAAGAGAAAATTTCAAAAATATGAATAGAGCTATTTTTAAGCTAAGTGATTCTTCATTTCTAAAAGAATGATGGGAGTTTGGAAATATTATTCACAGCAGCAAGGATATCTTTTAGAATGTATTTTCTGCTGACTCTGCATGTGAGCATAGAATGGATAGGAAGATGATTAGTCAACTATTAGTATCTCTTCTCAGTCCGTCAAAAAAAACGCGCGAGACACGCAAATGACGCGTGCGCACTCCCCTCATTAAATCTGAAGAAAGAGAGACTGTTTGTAGTCTAGAAGATGATCGTTAAAACAGTGGAATCTGCTTTATGGAAACCCGTTTAATAAATAACAGTTTCCTTTGTCCTGACGGTAACTGGTGATTGGAACGGACGGTACTGGTTATTGCAACAGTGTGTGTCTCGAATGACTGGAAACGCTATCAGACACCTTACGTTACGGACACTAGTGATCAGTGCGCCCGATACATCTTAAGAGCGAGAGCTTAAAAGAGGTGGCTAACGCCTGTAGAAAGGCTAAACAAACGAAGGGTGGGTGGAGGGTAGCGTATTAGCCAAATCAAAGCTACACTTTCCCCAGCCCTGTCGGTAAATCGATACTCTATGTGGCAGAGGTTTTTCATGCGCGGTTTTCGGTTTCGGTCACGGTCGTGTCTCCGGCCTGCGGCCGACGAAGCTCGTCGCTGAACGCGAGGAAAAACCTCTGGTACCCAGGGTACCAAATCGAGTGAAACTGTTAATTAGCCGCTCAAACACAATTAGAAGAAGGTATAATTGACACAAAAAATAAAAAACAAAGCAGGGATTGATAAACTTGAAGAAGATTGAAACAGATTTTAATTGTGGTTTTGGAAAACTTGTTGACCTAACAGTTTTTCAATGTTCATTTTTGTTGTTTGTAATCAACGATGATGTGTTGGAGACATGAAGCTGTGATTTTGTCTTTGAAAGGTAATTTCTCAAGTATCATAGCGTAACTGTCATTAGCCCGGGACCAGGCTCCGCAGTGGGGGAAAAAGGCAAAAATCGGGGTCAAATAGGAAAAATATCGGCGAAAGAAGCGAGACGAGCGGTGGCCTGGGGAGGGGGAAAGGCCGGCGCCACATTTTCCCCTCCTCAGACTACCTCTCGGCTCGCTTCGCTCGCCGATTTTTTTCTTCTTTTTCCCCACTGCGGAGCCTGGTCGTAGGCTAAACTGGCATCGGTAAACAAAATGACCTCCCCAACAGTGATACTGCCCCTTAAAATAGACATTGAGAAATAGTTAGTAGAGCTTAAAGCCTGGGGCTCAAAGATTCATGTAATAAGAAAATTAATTTACGTCATAGCTTTTCAGTGAGTATATCTCAGTACGTATATAATTATACATACTCATTGTTCACCCCATGTAAGGGAATAATCCAGCACAGTCTTGGATTCTGGATTCCACGCTGTGGATTCCTGGTTCCAGGTACTGGATTCCAGTATTTTACTGTAAAACTGTAGAATTCTTGATTTCAATTGTTACTGGGATTCCAGATACCTTGATCTGTATTCCCGATTCCAAAACTCAGGATTCCGGATTCCATAAGCAAAATTTTCTGGGATTCCGGATTCGGTAACAGGGCTTAAAGTTTAAATTTGAGTTTGGGAGCACTTGTGCTACTAGATGTAAATTTTTGGGTGTACCGCCGAAATTTTAGGTGCACAGCGATTGGTAAAACACAGCCGATTTGCAACGCAGTAATACCTTTGCGATTTTTAATACCGATTTTCCTTTTTGACAGTACAGTTGTGACTAAAGAAAACTTACACTTGAAAAAAAAATTCAAAACTGAAAACAGTGAGTATGTCGAACTAGAATGAAAATTTATCTTTAATGAATTGTTTAAATGCGCAATGACTTGCATGTAACTGGGATATGAGTTAAAAACTTTCTTACCTGGAAAAAAAGGCTCTTAATCCGCACTGTTTTTGTTTTGATTGACCTTAAAACTGAACGTTCGACATGATCGTTCATTGCGCAAAAAGCACGTGTTTCGTTGGTAGCATATTTGCACGTGTCAGCGGCGTTTACTACAAAAGAGAAGAGTCTGGGATGGAGTAAAACATCGAAACGAAAATGAACAATCGAGTTTGTGGAATTCATTGGGAGAAAAGACGAATTAAACATACACAGATGAAAGGAAAACGAGGTAACTTATTAAAGCAATTTTCGTATGACCTTGAAATGAAAACGCGCGAACAAAACAGAAACAACAAACGAGTGTAAATAGAGTGATTTGATTGGTTTATCGAACGGATAGAAACGCGCGTGGCTTTTGGTTGGTTAAGCGAACACTCGGGCGAAAAAACTTCATTCCCGAGAACTTTCTGGAAATCAACCGATACTTCGCTTTCACGTCATACTGCAACACGATTGGCCAATCATACTATGCCTTCTCCATATTAGGGTTTCTTTGGCGGGAAAACGAAGAAGCCATGTTTTGATCTTTTCTTCCATTGGCTGATAAATCAAATAACGAACACTTACCGAGGTCAAGGTCATACGAAAATCACTCTATCTTGTAAAGTACATGTGCGAGCGGCACAAAAGAGGAGACGCGTGAGCGAACTTCGCCGCTTGCTTGCGCGGCTCGTTTCACTCGCCCACTGATGGATAGCTTGTTCGCAGGCTGGCGAAACATTTGAATACGCCTCTGCTTTAAATAAGTGACGAATTTTCAGTTTTACTCTAAAACTCTACAAAAAAAGACATTGGAATCAAAGAAAAACAGAAAGATAACGGCTTAGTTTCATTTAAAGTTACTCTACTACTTTGAGTGTTTGCCTGAAACTTTAATCAGCTTTAAGTCGTTTTCACATGACGTCACGGCGGCCATATTTGTGCACAAAACAATGAGTCAGCGGCCACATTTGTATACCAAAAAAATTCTGTGGGAATTGAACTGTTTTCACATGTTAAATTTACAAATTTGCTGACCACGTGACCAAAAACGATCTATAAACATAATTTAAAGGCAAATAAATTTACCCAATAAAACTCATGTAATCTCCACAGCCGTACAGTTAACAGGCTCATTTCTCTAACTGCATATGTACCTGTGTTAAAATAAACCTACTTGCAAAAATTCTATGTCAAGCTGTTATATATATTTTTTTATAATTAACTATCGAATCATGTCAATCTGTGGTGAAATTGATCAGCAGAGCCTTAATATCAGCATGACACCCCTCTCTTTAAATTGTGAGGAATACAGTGGAATTCTGACGTTTGGAAACGTCATTTTACGCCCTTCCATGTTATTTATTTATTCTTTTATTTATTTATTTACAGATTTAGCATAACAAACAAGTTGGCGACTCAGACGTATTATACGTTTTAAAGAAGCAATAGGTCACTATTTAAATCACCTACGAGTTTAACCCACCCGCAATTTATAATTTATAGGCAGCTGAGTAGAAATTCCATGGACTTGTTTGCCGTTCCTGGATAAGCACTGTTCTTTTGCCGTAGTTTTCCGCGCTAATCCAGTGCTGTGTTACTTGGAAGGTTGGAAATGTGGGGTTTCCACTGTATAATAAATGCAATCTCTTGAGCAACAGTCAAGAAAATTGTTTGATGAACTCTTAGCTAAAGGTGCAACTACCGCAAAAGTTCTTTTAAAAATATCTACTTCGTATAACTACTGACCCTTCCCCAATATCAACTACTGCTATAATTTCTTTAAAATCTCCGCTATACGCTCTTCTCACGTATGGTAATATGCCCGTCTAACCTCGTTTTTGAGTAAAAAGTCCTTTGAAATGCTAATCAGACGACGTTTTCGTATCTGAATTTCAAAAGAATTTTTACCCGTAAACGAGGTTAGACGGGCATATTACCATAAGTGAGAAGAGCGTATTGGTCACGTTTTTGTAATGTATTTACAAAGTAAAATAATCTCTAAGATATAGTTTTCAGTTTCGTATAACTGTAATGCTCTATTACATGTGAAGTCTAAGAATAATGTCTGAAAGCCATTTTCAGAGCTGAATTACTTAGTTCTTTCTAACCAGAAGTATCAATAATATCCGAAATGATTCCTTGGAGTGCCGTGGCATGTTTAATCGCTTTCTGTGCAACGGTTTTTAGAGCTAATCATCAAGAATGTTGAGTGTGACATGAAGATAAAGCGGTTTTTGCGTCAACAGATTTAACCTCTTGCGGTGAAAGTCTGTTGGCTTCTGATACCTAAAAGAACATGTTAATCCGGTTAGCTTTGTTAATTGAAAGCTAGCAGATTCAGTAAAATACGAGCGGTCCTTCACTATCTTCAGAGACAGCCTTTTCCAGGGATTGAGATAGTGTGCAGTGCACAAAGAGAAGTTAGCAAAGATGGGGCGGCGAGAGGGGGATTTCGCGCCACTGTCCACAATCTAAACTTCTGGAACAGACTTTCTCAGGGATAATAGGATGCACAAAGTACGCGAGCGCGGGTGAAAATCGCCGCGAGACACAGGAGACACAGCAAAAATAGGAAAGGGAGAACTCGTTGGCGAGACAGAGGAAGAAGAGAAAACAAAGGTCTCTCATTTCTCTCCTTCCACCGCGTGTAGCCTGTCATCGCGGGCAGCGAATCTTACGCGCGCTCGCGTATTTCGTGAGCCCTAATGAGGGGCGAGTCGTAGTGCACGGAACCAGTAGACCCACAAAAAAATCAACAACTTCGCCGTTTATAAGCAAAGCCTGCCTACTTACAGTTCTATGCAGGCGGGACCCGGCTTGAACTCATCTTGTTCCATGAATGCGAAACATCTCGTACTCACGATGTCTTTTTTGGGTTTGTAGTGCTTGAATTCGAAAAATATCGCTGTACCTTCGAACGAAAGACAGAATAAAACAAAACAAAATTAATTATGAGGAAAAAAATTTTCTTACCATTTCAGCGTCTCGAAAGAAAGACACGTTCGTTAGCCTGGAATTAGCCTGCGTAGAAGGCGCTGGTTACGTATTGTGGTTAGGTTTTACGTTCTCTCTAGTACGCACGCGCGTCCACGAAATTTCTCCGTTCGCCCTTACAAAACCGCCGTCTGCTACGCAGGTTAACCTTGAATAGTTCCGTCGCAGCTTATTATCACTTTTACCTCTTGGAAGCTTTTCTATTGGTTTTTGAATCTCCACATCAAAACCAAAGTTGATGTATTTTCCATCTTTTCTGTTTGACATGGGTGTATCTTGGGGCGGGGTCACATTAACACTGTTAGCGTCTGCAGGAATGAAAAAAACCATGTAACAAGTCAGGCAGTCTCTCTTATTTCTGAGACGAGACGAGACTCCCTCGTTTCTGGTGTCTCGCGGTGAACCTCCACTAAAAAGAAAGACTGCTCACGCAGTCTCAGTCTCAGCCTCAGTCTCTCTCTGACACGGTCTAGTGAAGGTGAATATTTCAATTAAGCGCCTCTTATCAGGGACGGGATAGTTAAGGAAAAAAAATAGTTGGTGGAGAAAAGAAATGATCTGGTTATTTCAGCTTGCTTCCTTCACGGGCGCTTTCCCTTCACAGGTCAACGGAATTAAGGCTTTAGGTTCACTCTATTCTTGCTCAGAAGATAACATACCGGCCGGTGACAAAGACGAAAACGTTTTCCTGGCTGACAAAATTTCAAGCTCTATAGAATGGAAGCCCGCCACTTTTCTAGTAGAGGAACTGAGTTGAAACTTGCACGTAATTCACGCTCGTTTCACATGTACTATAACGAAAAACGCAGTATAACGCACACTTCACAATATCGCAATGTTCGCGTTTTCTATACATGATTGCAAATGTCAGTTGTCTAAGAAGCGAAAAGTTTTATCAGTACCTTTAACAGAGACAGTGATGAAAGGATTTAGGTAAACATGCGTATCTTTTAGACCGATCCGGTCTATTCGCACAACAAAACGATGAAATCCCTCTTCATATGGTATCCTTGGCAACAACGACCCTCCCTCGGCTGCAAAGCAACGAAAGCAATTCAGTTTCTTGTTGCAAAAGTTTAATCAGTGAAAGGAAATATAACTATTGGATGGGAAGATAAAAAATGTAACAAATAAATATATGTCAAGAAGTCCCTCGTTACTCTCGAGGATATTTCTCACTGGGAGAACGGTTTTGTATGTTAAGCAAGTGCCAAAATTACCTCTTCTTGATTATACATGCGTGGACGACACATTCGTTATCGACGTCCCCTCTTGTTTGGAATTTTGAAGAATTAGTCCTAGACGAACTGCTTTGTAAAGGCACGAGTAACTTAAAGTCAACGCATTCTGGCCAGTTTTGGAAACCAGCTAAAAACCAGTTTTCCTCTCGGGGTACAATGGCTAAACTTGTAAAAAAAAGGTAGCCATATTTTCCTGTTCATTCATTCGTGGATGAATACAACCACAAATAGTTTCAGTATAAGTATAAAGTAAGCTTACTTCTTTTCACTACGAACTCATGTGCTCACCTGCTGAGGTGACAAATTCACTTCCATTTTCCTCTCCATATCCTGCTATACCAGGTCCACTGTTAATACAAATAAAAATGGAGATAATATATTACATCTGGTATGATTTACCTGACATGGTAATTATTCCAGTAGAGAATCAGCGTTCAATTAGCGCGAGTATAAAGCCTTCCTTAGGGGTTAGCGGAAAGAAGAACTTAGAGGGTGGGGGAGGAGGTGGGAGGAGGGAAGACAGAGCTGAGGAAGTCGCTGTATCCCCGGCCTTCACTCTTCTCTCTTCCCTATTTCCTCCAGAAACGTCTGATACTCAGGCTAATGTTAAATGAATTTAATAATCACAAGTTAGTAATAAAGATGATGCAAAGTGTTAAATTTGGTACCCAGACACCAGGAGAAAAAAAGATGCACAGCCAAAAGAGTTCCAGTTGTCAGGGATATCGGATGAAACGCTGTCTTGAGTGTGAGATATACCTCTACAATGATAAAAAATGCTTAAAGAAATTCAAGCTGGAGTTCATAATTTTCATTGTTATTTTAATTTTGTCAATTTATGTGTAAGATTTAAAAAACTCATTCAGGGTATAGAGGATGTTACATGGCCACGTGGAGATACAAAATTTCTCTTCGAGTGTTAAAAAATATTTCGCGAGTGAGAGCAGTGAAAGAGTAAAATATTTTTTAACACAAGAAGAAAAATTTTGTATCTCCAAGTGGTCATGTAATGTTCTATTGATTACAGAAACACCAATGAAATACCAAACCATTTCACTTTAATATATTTTTTCTTGCTTTGCAAGGTGCAATTTATTATGTAGCCATAGGAACAGTGATCTTTTCATATGTGAAGATAACATGTTATTTTGACGTGCGAAGATATCATGTCCTCATGCGAAAGCTCAGGTATTAAATTATCAGTGCGGCTTGCACTCAGCAACATTGAACATGTACAGTATAGTGTAGGTCAGATAAATCAAAATAAGATTAAGCTAGGAAATCAATACCAGCGTCACACTGAAAAAGACAAAATTAATGCATATTCCATTTTTTAAATAATAAAGGATACAGAAAACAATATTATTTGAGGCAAACCTTGTTTTAGGCTCTTCTACTCTGATAGGAAATGGACCACTCCATCCATCATTTAAATTCCTTAACACTGCAAATTAGAGATAAGGTAAGTTCTGCATTTCTACATTAATATTATGTAACTTACATTTTTTGTATTTTACAATGTGACAAATAATTAATATACCAGGATAATCTTGTTATTTACCTACCGTCGCCAACTTTTTTGATATCATCCAGGGAGATTTCATCTTCTTTAGCCTGCAAAGTAAATAATCAGAAATTTAACTTTAAGGTATGCCACAGTTCTCTTTAAACTGTAAAAAAACGGTAAAATTTGAATGACTTAAAAGAAGACTTAAGCGGAAGTAGTATATCTATAGTTAATAATAACTACAACAACAACAGAAACTAACTCTTTTTATGCAAGTTTAGACTGACTCACCTATTGATGTATGGCAAGAAAAAGCTGTATATCTGTAGTTTATCAAGCTGTTCTGTTTACCTTTAGAATTCAAGAACTATTTCTACTGAATTTCATCAGTCTTGATTTCATTCTCTTTTGCTGTTAAGGGTGTTCATGTAGTATGGCAGCAAGGGTTTACCTGTGTAGACAGCAGTGTTTTGCTTCTTTTTTCTAAGCACACTGAAATTTTAAGCATCAACTTCTGCAACAGAAAATTTAATATTATACAAATAAAAATTTAAAATGTACATACATGTAAATATAAACATTAAAAAAATTTTGATACATTACTATTGACTGGCAAATTAAAATAGAGTTGTGGTGGTACTGAGTTGATACATTTAGATTGACCACTGTTGGGAGATTTAGAAACTGATGTTTCAAGCACTTATATTAGTCTAGTTCTTCAACAGGCATTGCAGGCCACTCTTTACTATATTATTGACTTGATTGCCAGGTAATTTGCTGATTTAAAATGGGCACATAAACCTCTCTGGATTTGGGCCATGCCCACAGAACAAGATTTTGGTAACTTAAAGAGGTGTCTTCAAATTTCATAACAGCATTGCATTATTTTTCAGAGGAAAGCCACACCCAGGGATCCCTGTGACCCACACTCACCCAGAATTCATAGACAACCTTCCCTGTCCCCCGTTTGAAGGACTATGGTGGGGATGAGCATTCTCTTTTTTGAAGCTTGCAATAATATTATAGTGCATTTTGAGCAATTTGGCATTACAGTTCTGTATTTCAAAATAAACTTGACACATAATTTGTGTACTGCCACAGTGTATAAAAGAAAAAATATGGGACATTGAGCTTATAATAATAATAATAATAATAATAATAATAATATTAATACTAATAATATTAATAATAGTAGTAATTATTATAATAATGTTGATATTATTAAATTACAGAATAAAGAGGGCTAGGTGCACGTAAAAAGTTCATTTCAAATAAGATGATTTATGCTTCAGCATATCTTGCCCTTCCTTTCTTTTTCAAGGAAGAAGACTGCATCCCCATGTAAATAACATGTAAATATTATTATATCCTTTACTTAACTTTAAATTCACATATTTTCATGACTCGCGTGCATTCACATCACAGTGTGTATTAAAAAATAATGGCAAATAATATATGTTTTAAGTTTTAAGTTTTTAAGTTTGCTAAAGAAGAATTGAAGAGAACACTGATAAAATATTATTGTGGCTAGAGAAAAAACCAAAAAAATAATTAGGCCAAATATGTAGTCAAGGAGAGCAACAATGCAGTTGTTCAATGTGCTCTCCTGAATTTAACAAAAGGCAAATTAAAATTTATAGGGATGGTGCAAAACAAGATTCAGACAACAGTATCAGGTGAGTTGATATCAAGAATATGCAGGTATATTATTCCAATCTGAATGATGTTTTTAGAAAATACTGGTTTAAACCAGTTTTTAGATAAAAATGATAATTAGATTATATTATATTGTGTTGCTGTGCTGTTTAAGAAAAGACCATATCACCAGTGAACATCTTACACAAAAAAAGGTATTTACACAAATTTCATCCTAAATTAGCTGCATAATTATTGTTTAGGCCCTTATTGATAAGAAAGTTTTCTCTGTGGTTATTCAATTGCAAAATTTATGTGTGTTTGCAATTTTTTTAAGAACAGAAAATTGTTGAGGTATGCACTGAAAAAGAAAATATTCCAAAGCTATTTTCAACTGATAGTCCAGAAAATTACTCTGAACCCTTGGATGATACTTCTTGAAAACCATGAGATATACAAGATGATCATCAATGCAAACTGGGTTCAGTATGAGAACAGCCTTAAGATATACGAACTTGGAAATATTTCTCTGCCCAGGGGAAGCTTTGCCTCTACTCCTATTTCAATTTTAGGGTTACTAAAGATTTTGTAACATGAGAGCAAATTTGGGTTGCTTTTTTATTTATTATAATCATTTTACTGAATGACCTGTATATCTATGTCAAGAAGTTACAATCATTTTTTTTTTTCATTTGAAAATGAGAAGCTTGTTGACACACAAATAAGCACCACAACAAAATTTGTACCAGATGTTACAAATTTCAATGTTGGGCTTATTCCAAGGGTGGAGTAACTATCTTGTGTCAGAACCTCAACATATATGATCTTCACTAAGATAAGGAGGTTTGCAGATACTCAAAATTTCAACATATCATCATCACTGTTGTACATTTACCTTTTGATCAGCTCCAAATGTGTTATTTCCTGCCGCACAATATTTTCCAATATCCCTAGCAAGACTTATAATAAAAAAAAAATACGTCTTGGCATTAAGTCAATTATCTAAATACTTGAAAGTATATGAATGTATGCTAAAATATAAAAGGCAAAATCTTTTAACGTAGGTTGATTCTCAATTTCCTCTGTCTCCGAGCCCTCAATCATGAATAATTTGGGCTAGGAGATAAAAAAAATTGAGAATGAAAAAGTTCTGCCCTATTTTAAATTTCCAAACATATTTTCCGCATACTAATTATTGTAAATTATGGTAAACAACCATGTGAATATTTCTGGAAGTTGGAAAATTTCATTAGTTTCTCTTTAAAAATTGATTATGTCAATTGTTTGCCATGGGAAACTCCCAACTGGCCAATCGGGGGACCTTGAGGCGGGACCAGGGGACTTGACAGGTCTAAGTTACTATGCTACGGTTACCACATGATACAGAATAGGAAAAATACAGCAACAAATATCACAAAGACTCTTATTTTAAAATCTTAGCCTTGTATTGCCTTCACGAATAGAAAAAGAAAAACATGCAAAAATAAAACCCTGAAACCCGTATTAAATCCTTATGAGATTTAGAGTTGGGTTGGAAGTTCAAAGACTAAAGAGCGAGGACTTTCTAGGTACTACTCACTCTCCCCTCAGGACTCGGCCCCGCCAACCCCTCCACAGCACCCCTTGATACCAGGTTGATCACAGTACATTTTTATACTGCATCCACAGCAATGTTTGCAAAAAAGATAGGCAGTTGTGTGAGTTTTTCCCTGGATTACATTTTATCCCCCTCTTGTTTCAGCTTCATTATCTCACATTTAAACAACCCCCCTCCCCCCATGCCTAAGGGGCATTCCTTTCCTACCTGCACCCCGTGAGGATGGTAGGTTTTTTCATAGAGGAGGGGAAGGGGAAAATTCCAATTTTTTCCTTTAAAGAAGTTGTCCAAATTTGGACCAAATTTGCAATAATTAAGCTTAAAATATTATTGTTTTTTTTTTATTGTTTACTATTATTGTGTGTGTTAGTGTTACAAACAGAGATAAAAATTCATGAATAATGGACAGTATGAAGCTGTGTGGGCATATCACCGTGGATATTTTAAAAATTATAAGTGTGAATTATAAAGAAGTTGGGGATTCAAATCTGTCAATGCTTTGAGTTTCATTTAAAACTATCGAAGATCTTATCACAAACTTTTAAGCACAAATTCTTGTAAATCTAGCTTGCATAAACGTACGAAAAAAACAAAAAACAACAACGACAACAAAAGATCACGAAAATAAAACGACACTGAGAGAGTACTGTCCATATCAAAATGAACGATAAAACTGCTTTTGGTAAAGTAACCAGGGAAATGGTCTTATGAAAACACTACAAACAAGTGTATTTAAGCTTAAGATAAAATTCAAAATAAACACACCTAGAATATTCATCAGCGGCTTCCACTAGCTGTCCCCAGGAATCGAAATCTCTTCCTTTCTCGAAGTAAACGCACCACTGATTTACTATCCTGGACTTTTCAGTCATTTTAACGGTTATGGTGCTACATAATTCATGGAAAACCGAAAAATCTTACAAATGTTTCAAGAGGGTTGCATTCGAATTTAGCTGAAAGATATCAGTTTGTAGAAGATCGTGTAGGTGTACATGAGGAAACCTACACAGCTGTCTTTTGTTTCGCGGGCGCGTAACTCATTGTTCTCTTGCAGTTGTCAGGCGATCGTCACCCGTGTAGAAGCTTCACATCAGCACTATCAGAAACATGGTTGTATGCCAGGAGGTCTTTGGCAAAACAGAAACCGGGGAAGATGTCATCAAATATACTATTCAAAATAACAAAGGCCTCGAGCTGGTTGTGATTTCTTGGGGAGCTACTTTAGTCTCACTAAAATGCCCTGACAGGTAGGTCTCAGCTTGCGTGACTGACTTGTTCGCTTGTTAAAATTCATCATCATACACCGTCAAATGAAAGCTTACTTGGCTCCGAGACTGAAGGGAATAAAATAAAAAAATGGCATTCCGATTCAGGGATGAAAAAAGAATTTCGTTAGTTGTTTTTCCTTAGCCTCGAAGAAGATGTAAGTCAAAACATGGGCTTAAATTAGAAATTGGCCTTTTGGACCAAACTCAAGTGTGAGGTTTGTTGTCTCGATCCGTTTTCTTTTCAGGCGTGTCCTAAAGAAAAACAAAAGAAAAAGTTATCACAAGGGGTGAAGGGATTTTTCATGTCTCGTCTTTTCAAGAATTGCTATAATTGGCCGGGTATTTTGAGGTTGCGATCTTCAATTAATAGCCCGTGAAACGTAATTTGGATAAATGTATGCATCCGCACAAGGAGCTCGTGACATTGTAGGTACGTGTTTCGAGAAGGCTCTTTGAATAAACATATATACCCATGAATCCATTACACTGAATATTTATTGTTCATGGTTTATACTTTCAAGTGAGAACAGCAGTTTTTTAGGTTGCTTTCGGTTTTTCTGGACTGATCTTTTGCATGTGGGTTCTGGATTACTGATGTTGAGATTTATAACCTCCCCCAACATAGCCCTCTCCAGGAAAAAGAAGGGAAAAACTAATGTGTTAAATAAATTAGATATCAGAAATATAGCAATTAAATGAATTTAAAAACTTGAATTAACCAAGCATAAGTGAACAATTAAGCAGACAATATGAATTTAAAGTTAAGAGTTCATGCATCTACATGTCATATTTTTAACATGGTAGAGCAGAAACGTTCAAGTGTCTGAAGAAAACACTGCATAACTGCAATGCAGGCAAATAAAAAATAGCTCCCCATAAATTCACAAAAATTTTCACATGAAAAGATTAAGGCTGGTTTGGTATCTAAAAGCAGGTTTTTTTTTCACAGTGTTTCACATGCCAAAATAAATCACATGTGTTTCACATGAACTGCACATATTATTTGTAATTCACAGGTTTGGCTCCCAGCAGTAAGTTTTGAGCCCCAACAGGACACACAAAAAACGTGAATTCCAGCTTGTCCTTTGGGCAGGCAGCTGTCATACATTTTGCTTGTCCAGGGCCACTTTTTACTCATCTTAGTTAACAATCTTGTTAGAGGATGACTTTCCTGAACCCTTGCCCACTGGTTAGTCCTTTAAGCCCTAAGATCAAAATTTGAATTCTCATGCGTTGTCCCCATTTTATTTACTACAGAAGTAGTGGGAAGAAGTTGATAAAATATCAAGCAAATTCATCTTGTGTGATTATGTCTGTAATTCTCATGACCACTCTATTTTACAAAGCATTGATATTACAAGGAGAAATTTGATGCTGATCATTCTTAGGGCTAATAAAGAGTTAAAAGCTACTTGCCCAGCAAGAAAATCTAGTCGTCCTGGACAACCAGATGGGGCTTTTTCAAGCCCTGCTGAAAAAAGCAAACAGCAATATTTGAATCTACATGCAACAAGGGATATTCTTATACATACACAGTAGTTATTATTGGGTCACTTTACTATAGCAGTGTTTTTAATTTCCAGGAATGGGAAGATAGATGATGTAGTTCTAGGATATGACAAACTAGAAGGTAAAATCACAGTTTGAAAAATGAACTCTTAGATGGTTTTATTTTAATATATAGATTTAGCCAGGGCTAAAAGCGAAGCTCTGGTTGTTTTGTAGGACTAAAAGGTCAAACTTCCTAGTTACACATTATTTTTATGGAGGAATTGTCGTATGTGCTTACCCAATATTTTGTCTCCTGTGTTTATGTTCGCTTTTATTTTTCACTGCCGCTTATTTTCACCTTGCTGGCTGCTAGCATTTCTCATTGCCTCACATCCGTTTTGAATTTTCATGTTTTTCTTCCTACAAAATTCGTCTCTTTTGTTTTTAATCACTTGCTCTAGCTCTTTCTCTCAAATAACGGCGAAAAAAACACGACTTTGTTGTTGTTTAATTTTTCTTTCAAAAGTCTTTTTCTTTCCAAATAAAACCTTGAGTTGCATTTGGGTTGCCATACCTGTTGATTGAATAATTTTACATTGGTATGCCTGTGGTGCAGACAAACGGTTGGGCGGGCCGGCGGTCGGTGTACGGTCATGTGATTACCAAATTTTCTCGGATGGGTAGTTTACCACATTTCTTTACCCATGGTACTCCGCTGTGCGTGCTTCGCATGCGACAGCTCCACTATTAAAATCTTGTTATCTTTTTTATTTTTTTGCCGTACAAAATTATGATAAAGAGTTTTTACTTTAATGTCTGATTTTAAATTAAGACTACTTGGAAAACCCGCCATCATTTGGATCAACTGTTGGAAGATTTGCTAACAGGATAGCTTATGGAAAATTCACACTTGATGGGAAAGAATACCAGCTGGCCATAAACAACCCACCCAATCACTTGCATGGGGGATTTAAAGGCTTTAGTAAGGTACACTTTATTTTTTTGCCCATCAAAAGCCAACAATTTATGATATATTTACTATGCAATACTGAATTTCAAGATTTATATAGTACATGTACACTGTATATGTTACAAGTTAAAATTAAACCTTGGTTGACTCTCAATTTCCTTTGTGTCCTAGCCCTGATTATTCATGAATTAGGGCAGTAGGAGACAAGGATATTGAAACTCAACCTAGGTTAAAAAATTTTAACCTAAAGTAATTTGTAATTAACTGTAATGGCCACCTAATTGACAACAATTAATTTTTTTTAGTTCTTTTGATGGTGGGACCATTAAAAAGATACGTGTACAGAGAAAAAGTCCTCACTTAGTTGGGTTGTTTGTTTATGTATTTTACTCGTAGCAAAACTGGCAAAGTAAAGTAAAGGACCAAAATGCGGTTGAATTTAAATATGTAAGCTGTGATGGAGATCAAGCCTACCCAGGTGAGCTGACGGCTGAGGTGGTGTACTGTCTCACAGATGACAATGAAGTCAAGCTGCATTACAAGGCTAGCACTAAAAGTCCCAGCATTCTCAACCTGACTAATCATGCCTACTTTAATTTGGCTGGACAGGTAATTATGCAAACAGGGTGCAAAGAATGTCAGTTATACAGCTTTGCCATTTGAGCAAGCTGCACTTATAAGCCTGCATATAATTAATTTTTTTATGTACTATCCCAAAAGTCATTTCAAATAGCCAAAATTTTTTTCGATGAGTAGCTAGGATTGATTACAGTTCGTCAGTGATTTGAATTCCCCACAAAAGACATCACTTGCCTGTTGTGCAAGTCAAGAAGTTAAGAACAGAATTCACTAAGCCCCAAAAGCAAAATCCACTAGCCCTGGGCTGTCGGACACCACTTCCTTTGCACGCTCAAAGTAATTTTTTATTTGCATTTTTTTTGTTCTGCTTAATTTTATCACCGATGAAGTCCACTAGCTATTTCCTTTGTTGTTGTGTTTAAGTTACTTCAGTTTACTTCTCACCGAAGCAGTAAGACAACCTTGGTACTGAAAAGTTAGACTGCAAGACTAGTAGTCTCTCTTTTTCTTCAAATTTAGTTAGGGGAGTGTCCGCTAAGGCGAGCGTAAGTCTAGGAAAAGATGATCAACATCAGATTTCTCTTTACATTTTATATTTATCGTCGCAGGTTGAACGTGATGTTTTGGATCATGTAGCTCAAATAAAGGCACCTTCTTACTTGCCTACAAATGATGTACAGATTCCAACAGGTACTTAACAAGAGTTGCGTTATAAACAGTGGTGGATCCAGGGGAGGGGCCCAGGGGGCTGGCCCCCCCCCCATCTCGGGGTCTGGATGACCAGGTACCCCCTTTGTCTGAAGGTCTGGATCTGCCACTGATACAAAAACCATAAAAAAAAATAAAAAACTCCTCTATACTTACCTGACAGTGTACATGTTAAGCCCCCTGGGTGTCATATGATTTGGAAATTGTCCTCAAATAAAATCAAACTGTACAACATATAGAACATAATTGTATAGATGGATTTTGCAGCTGACATGAGGTTTTATACATTAGATTTCCATGAACATTGAATTGTGGGATGAAAGTTTTGTATGTACAGTACTATGTAAATTTCAGAAGTTTTTTTTAAATTTCAGGTTTGAATCAAGTAACTGACAGTATCAACAAAGTTTTTTTACTGGCATTTCCTAAAATGTGACTCAGGAACTAAATTTGAGGTGACCGTTTTTCCTCAACATTATCTCACAGACAGATAAATCAAAATAACTAACATTACTAACTTGCGTAAATGTAAACTGAAAAAAACGTTTCTGACCAAAATAATGATTTATGAAAACTCATCATAATTACATTTTCATTCAGATATCTTTTTTTGTTTACAATGTCATTCAAAAAAGCTTCTTCCTAGCCGACCTCCAGGAAAAATGTCTTATTGAAACCCCAGTTACTTGTCAGATACTAACTTTACACACTTATATCTCAAGGTGAAATATGCTCAGTGTCAAGCCCAAATAGTGCATTTGATTTCTTAACGCCAAAGCCAATAGGGCAAGATATAGACAAGATTGGAGGCTATGACCACAACTTCTGTCTACCAAAAAGCAAGGAATATTGTGCAGAGTAAGTTATTTACTGTAAAATTCTGAAAATAAGCCCCTCCATGTATAAGCCCCCCAAACCGCGGTAACGCAAAAAACCCTCTGTTAAATCGCCCTTCCAAAAAATATAAGCCACCGGGGAATTTAGAAAGTTGCCTTCAAATACAAAGTAAAACAAAGCAAAAATGGTAAATTTACATCCAACTACAAGGCTAGTCCAATCGGTTCAAAACGCAAATTTCCCTCCATAGAAAAGCCCCTCTGAATATAAGCCCCTCCAAATATAAGCCCTTCAAAAAGGGCCTTTGAAAACTATAAGCCCCGGGGCTTATTTTCAGAATTTTACTGTAGTTAAGATAAGAAATTATCCCATGGTCAATGATCTTTTACCAGTGAAAGTTTTCAATCAACAGTTTACTGGCATCTAACTGTGCTTTTGAGCATATTAAATATTCCCCAAATAACATCCTCAGAAAATAAACATCAAACTTCACAAAAACAAATGAAATTCTTAGAATTTTAGCTGTGTTTTCACAATTCTTGTGAAATTTGTCATTCATGTTCTCCGACTACCACGTGAAATTTTCTTTGGTGTTATTACAGATAACTAATAATTACATCTTGCCCTTGAAAAATGTAACAAAACAGTGCAATATTCTTTAAAGTATTCTGGTACAAGGTTTTTGTCGACTGAAAATTAATATCACTCAATTTCCTGATGAATTTTGTCTTAATTCTTCAGAGTTTATCATCCCACCAGTGGCCGTGTAGTTACAATGTTTACCGATCAGCCAGGAGTACAGTTTTATACTGGTAATGGTCTGGATGGGTCACCAGGCAAAGGAGGTGTGTGTTATCCTAAGTACGGTGCATTCTGCTTGGAAGCACAGAATTACCCTGATGCAATTAACCAGGTCAGTTCAGTTTGATGTCAGTTGTGCAGAATAAGGGCTCGAAAAAACTTGAATTCCAGCTGTTATTTGAGCAAGTAGCTCTCACATTTTCCTTGACTGAGGCCACTTCTCGCTCATCGTAGTTAATGATTTAGTAAGAAGATGACCCTTAGACTATTGCCCATCAGGGCAAGTGAGCTTCCAAAGTTACTTGCTCAGCAAGAAAATCTACGTGTCCTGAAACTCTGTTTTATTGTTAAAAACACAGTAAAAAAACTGCATGTTTAACCATCTTTTAAGTGACCCCTAACTCTCTGCATAAGTGAACCAAAGTCCCAACAAACATCAACTAACAATATCCATATGTTGCAAAAGAAATTGAGTTAATAAAATGATGGTGAAAAAATGCTTTGATCTGTTAACAAACACTTCAACTAATTCTTTTGGATGACATATAATTACATGTGGTAATAACTGCATTTGGTCACATATAACTACAGTAATAAGGTCGCATCAGAAATAGCTCTGCACCATGAGGAAGAAATCTATTTTGTTGACAGTATCCATGGTTGTTTTATTTTGTTTTATCAACAGGACAATTTCCCAAGCCCTATTCTCCGCCCTGGTGAAGTCTACCAACAGGTTACAGTCTACAGATTTGGTGTCAAACCATAAAACACAAGCTGCAAAGAAACTACAAGCAAATTGTGGATAACTGACATTAACCAGATGGGTTTCTTGAGGGATGACGAGCTTTGTCATGAAAATAATAGGTTTACAAAAACATTTACAATTTAGTAGCTGTGGGTGCCCTAGGTAATAAAATTAATTTAATAAATTATTGTGTTTGGTTTTAAGTTCCTGCACCCCATGCATTTGTCTTCTAATAATTTAAAGTGTTATTTTATAGGGCCGAAACTGTGGTTACTTCTTTGTGTTGACTGTCTTAGTTCCCCGTCTTTTCTTTCATTACAAAATCCTTGACTTGATGATATGGTATTTCATTTTGGTTCCACAGCCAAGAAACAGAAATTGTTGACCAGTTAAGTAAATTAAAATATCAGTGGGTATTTTATAGTCCGGGTTAGGGGGTGGAGATGTGTGACATGTCAGACTAGGTATTTTAAAATATTCTTCCTTTTATGCATAGTGGCTGTTGCTGGTATAACTTGTGAAATCTATTAAAATGATAATTATGCAATAAATTCTTTGCTCATGCAAATTTGTTTGGATAATTTTTGTTTGTCAGTCAAGCTAGGAAAAAATTAGTTGATGATTGAATTTGTTGGGCTTTAAAAAAGTGAATGCCAGTTTGTCCTTTCGCAGTTGTTTATACATGTACGCCTATTTTAGTTTTTTTTTCTTATCAACTTCGAAGACAACTTCCTTGGGCCACCCTTGCCAGTGAGCATGAAATTTATTCTAATAAAGTTACCTGATCAGCAGCAGAAAAAAATGAACACCACATTTTTCCATACATCTAGCTAGTGAACCGCAGACATATTTCTGGTCGTTGCTTCTCTGCAAAAATTTGTTTTTTGGAGGGAGAGAAGTGACGACAGATTATACATCTGCGGTTTGCAGGCTACCATACATCCAGTCTGTTCAGAGTAGATTCTGTAAGAAAGGACTTTTCTTTGCCAAAAGAAATGAACCATAAAATCAATTAAATTCTGTGAACTTTCCCCAAGTACTTGCTATCCCCCCCCGCTACATGCCTCCCCATGGCTGAAACAGCATGCTGGCAAAGCCTGGGTTTGATTCTGAAGTACAGTGGGGAGATTCTTAGAATCACGAGGTTGGTCTTGGTTAAACATTGAAGCTCTTCGGTGCCAAACCTGATGTAGGCTTGGTCTTGGCTGTGGGTGTCTTGTGCACCTGTTATTCTTCCTACCTTGGAGAATCGCAGGCACATCAAAACACCCACCAAACATAAACCTTAGCAATACTGGTAGGCTTGGATTTGAAGTTTGACATTGACCCAGGCCATGATGTCTTCAACAGTGAGGACTAATAGTTTCAAAGGGTTTGTAAATAATTTAGCAAAATTCAAGACTTTTTCCAAAACGGTAACAGCTTTAAAATGACCTCGAAAATGAAGAAACCAGCTTTCCCACGATGAAGTACAAACCACCATACTATGACCACTGATCATGAGCAATGCTGATATAAGAGACTTCCAAAACTGCTAATTCTGTGATTGAAAACAAAAATAAAGACTTCTTCTTTCCTATTTTTCGTGTCTTTACCTCAATTTTCCAGACTTTCAAGGTCTCAAAAACTGATTTGCAAATTTTACGACTAACATTGTCAACAATTAAGGACTCTGTACAAACCCTGATTTCAGTCAAATATAGTATTATTAATGTTTGCAACTTTGTTTTTTCACAGATTAATTAATTGCATTAATTTTACATTTGATCTTTGTGACCCTATTTCTATTTGCCTGGCTGTCAATAATGAATAAGTTTGCTTTGTACCTGTTCAACAACGGCTAATGATTTCAAATTCTTGGAACCCATAATGAATGCATTTGTTCCCAGTAATTTCGTCACCCACTTCTTGTAAATCCTTCATGTAATAACAAATGAATTAATAGAATAATATGAATCAATTGTGAGATATTTGTTTGTCTTTTTCCAGCTTTCAAATGTAGATGTCTTCATTGACATTGCTGATTCATGTGTGACAACAATGGCACATGCTATGAATCACTTTTTTCACCTTCCACATTCAGCGTGTGTGTACTTCTACACTAAAAATAGAATCTACCAAGAACCTGTTGCCTAACTAGCATGTGACCAAAATCTTTGCAATTGAAATTTCACTTTCTTCCCTGGGAAACCTTGAAAATATAAAGTGATTTTAAAAAGATTTTGCACATAACTTGCATGTTTTATGCTTTAAATTAACAAACACATAAAAGAATTAGTTGTTCACAGTGAACAAGAATTTTAAATTTCCAAACCTTTTTCTACTCTTTCTACTCATTTGAAAATGTCTTGCAAAACGTTTTTAAAACTTTTCTTGGCTGCTTTTTGTCTGATATGAATTTATGTTTACTACTGACAACAATAATTTACAGTGACTTTAACTTCAGTTAACTGAAATTGTTTTTCATTACTTCTTCTGTGAAAAGTCGCCGCCAAGTGTGGTCAAAGTGCCGGCTGCCACCGGCAGCCAGCTGCTATTTTAACCCTGCCCTAATTATGAGATCAATAAGTTTTCTTTTAACCATTTCCACTAAAGTTTACTCTTTGCTCCAACTTTACTTCCTCCTTCCTTCTTGTGCTTGACAAATGGCAAATCCCTGCCAACTTTAGCAAAAGATGAATTTATAATTTTAAGTTCATGATCTTTATAAAAGTTTCTGCCTTGACTTTTCAGTGATTTTTCCATCTCATCAAATAGCAGGGCAGCTTTGTAGCTGCACTTGGAAAAGATCCATGCCAGCTCTGGTATAAAATCTGGTCTGTTTTCAGGCATGTTCCTTTCCAAAACCTCCTCTTCAAATTTTTTGAACAGCTTCTGTGTGCCAGCTGAGGCCTGTGCAAATCCACGAGCAACCATGCAAAGTTCATTATCAGAGAACTTGTTCATGTTCCCTGAAACTACTTTCTCCATGCTGCTGTAGAAGTCAGAACTAGGTATTTCTGCCTTTCCAAAAGCCCAGGCCAACTGACTCAACTGATCACCTTGAAACAAGCTGAGATCTCTGGACAGAATTTCCTCCTGGCATATTTTAAAGAGATCTGCACTGACATTTCCAGATTTTGCAAAAGACCACAAAAGAAGTGACAGCTCATGATTCCTGAATTTAGAAATATCACGGAGATTGATCTCTTCCTCCACAAAATCAAAGATAGAATCCATCTTTGGACATTTTTTTGCAAAAGACCACACTAGCATTGCAAGTTCCCCATTGTCAAAATCATGAATCCCTCGTGCCAAGACTTCCTCACCTAATCTGTTAAACAAATCAAAGTTGTCTATTTGACCTGTCTGCGCTTTTGCCAAAGACCACAAGATCATTTTTATACCATGGTCCGTCTGATCCTCTACAGGTCGATCCTGAATCTCACGTTCAATAAATTCAAAAAGAATGTCACAATACATGTCTTTCTCAGTAAATGACCATAAAAATTGTGCTAGCTGCCTGCTGCTGAAGCTCTTTACATCCCTGTGCAAAATCTCTTCTTTGAATTTTTCAAAGAGTTCTTGACTTCCATTTCCAGTTTTTATGAAGGACCACAAAGCTCCCGATAGTCCTCGATTTTCAAAATCCTTTAAGTTGAGCTTGCCTTCTAGAATTCTTTGCTCCACATGGGTGAAGAATTGAGATCTCTTTATACCAAGAGATGCAAAACCATTGAGAAGTTGACAAACAGCTGGGGCCATGAAGGAATTTACATCTCGTTTCATGATTTCCTGTTCACATTCAGTAACAAACCACACGACATTTTCCCTTAACTTGCCCAAAGCCCATACAATGCTGGCCAGGTCCCTAGGTTTGCATTTTCCAAAATCAGCTGCTATGTTTGTGAGCAAATCAAGAAAGACATGATGTTGCTCTTTCAACATCTTCTTGGTAGATGTGAAATTTTTTTTTGGAGAACTTACAGCGAATTTGGCTAAGCGATGCAAAATAGTTATTCTATTCACTTGGGTCATACCTGGAGAGTTCTTGAAATGTTCATATAGATAAAGATGTCCATCAGCATTCTTGACAGCTGCAATATCCTTGGCCAGGTCCATAGGTGTTATTGAGTTGAAAGCACAAGGAACCACTGGTGTGGCCATTCTCAAGTTCTTTTTCACAGCCCCCTTAAAGTCTACTGTTTTATACAATGGCATGAATTTTCCTGTTAAACATCTTGTTTGCATAAAGTGGTTATATCTTCCTGACTGTTTGATAATAGCTGAACCAAGGCGATTAGATCGTGCGAGAACAGACATCGAAGCAATGACTCTTACTCTGTACATGTTCATTTTGAATTATATTGATTCAGGATAAACTGGATGTACAGCTTGAGAACTGTAAAAACAAATTGAGGATTAAGTAAGAACAGGGTAAAAACTTCACAATAAACTTAAATGACCAGTGTTATCAAGGTTTATGTACAAACTTTACTTCAAACAAACAAAACACATGGCACGTACATGCAGGGTTACTAAGTTTCTGAGATTCTACTTTCGTTTCTCAGGTTTATCATGGCGTTAAAAATATGCAAAGCTTTCATTTTAAGCTAGTACATACCTTAAGAAGCGTCACATTTGAAAGAGAGATTTGAAAAACTCGAGACGTCAGGCAAGTCAGAACATCAACCACGCCGCTTCGTCCGCCATCTTGCACGGTGGTCTTCATTAGGTTCCAGTCGGTCTCTGCCAGGTTTCCCACTATGCACCACGTCAGAAGCATAATAAAAGCTCGCTGTTTCCCGCCACGACGCCAAACGATTTGCGGCAGAGGTAAGCTGTTGGACTATGGTAAGTTGAAATACAACTTAATCTTTAACCTTTCATCAAAATGAACTTCTAAACTATTTGATGAGTATGAGGAGGCAGGCAAGTCGAATTTTAGTTTATAATGACTGTAGACAAGCTGATCTTCAAATTTAACTTACGCCGTTGTCAGTTTCTAGTTTCTTTCATGATCGTCACGCGATGCCTTTTGCTTTGTATTGTATGGCATTTACTTGCCGGATTGCCATCCGACCATAATGAAACTTTAAAATCTTTGCAATTCATACTCTCAATACTTGCCATCCTCGCACGAACGTAGTACAGTGTATAAACTAAACAATGTCGAAAGTTTAAGGATTAAAAATTAACCTCATTGTTTGTTTGTTTGTTTTGCAGGGAAATATATTATGCAAGTTTAATTGGTGAGTCATTATTGCTATCTTGTGGGAATTTGACTGGTCACCAAACGGGACACATCGATCCGATCACCTTGAACCAACATTCAACATTATTTTAAAACGCTTTCTGGATGTCCAAGGGGAGGGGGAGGTGCTCTGTGCATTGTAGGTCGGTGAGAACGTGTCTCTGGGACCCTTGCCCACACCATGTTTTGCATAAGTAACTCAGACGTGCTGTCTGGGAAGTTACAATAATAATTTCAAAAGACAAAGCAGAGGATGAGAGGAAAATTTACCAGTAAATTAAAACAGCACAAATAAATAGGCAATTACATAAAGTGAGAAAAATCAAGTATAAATGTTATTCAATATTTCAATGTATCCACATAAATATACATTAAATGTACGTGATAAATTTTATTACATATCTTTTGACTCCTCATCGGTCAAATCAAGTCAACTCCATTCTTCTTTTGTTGAATTTCCACTTATTATTATAACTTCCTACATAGCATATCTTGGACTGCCTGTGTGTTCAGCTGCTATTTACCTTCCCTGACTTGGTACCGACACTTCATACCCTATCCAGTCGTGGATTCAGTTCGCCAAGTAAGTGGGGGCCTGTTCATCCAGACCCTAAGAAAAGAAGGTGGCCTGGCCTCAAAAATAATTTTTCTTGGCCCTGCAGGCTTCAGTTTGGCCTTAAAATAAGGTGGAAGCTTTGGCCCCTTTCTGAGATTCATCACGCTATCCCAGATGGCGAACTGTGCAAATTTGATGTTCAATCCAGTGATCAATTTCCCATAAACAATGATAACCCATCAGACTAGACCAAGGACTCTGATTTCTATACCTTACCCTCGGATTAAACTGCTTGAAAGCCCAGTAGCACAAAACTATTTAGTTGTAGCATGTATTTAGCAGGTGTATTTATCATGAACCTTTACATCAACTTATTCAGCCATAATCCTATCTTGCTCATACATGTCAGTACCTCTCTGAGTCTACAAGTGTAGGTGCTATGAATAAACAGACTTGACCAACTTGTATTTGCTGCTCCAATTAGCTGTTTCTCCTTTGGAGACTACACGATATTTTCATTCAATCACTCCTTGCCGAAGTCCATAACCCACTGAGTGAGGAACTTCCATGTACGCTCATGTCACAGCATTTTTACTGACCAGTATCTTTTTAGAATGGTTTTGACACAAATTTAAGTCCCGTAAACCAGTCAGCAAAACCTATAAAAATGGTATTTTTGACCTTCGAATGACATCTGAGTCTTCCTATTTCATTTCTCATACTTTGATATGTGCTTACAGACAGAGCAGAGCTTTCATTTTGAGAAGAAAAAGTTCTCTAAAATGTATCTGAAAATAATCATGATCATGAAAATATGGTATGTTAAATAAAGCAGATACGTTATTGAAAAATTTATGTGTATGGATTCCATTACATTTTGGAATAAGTATAAGATCCTAGGGCAACTATCCACCCACCCCTCCCCTAACCAACATCAACACTAACTTCTTACTTAGGGCAAAATTTTGGCTTAGGAGAGGGGTAGGTAGGTAGTTTACTAGAATCAGAACAACCACTCAACCTTTTGGTAACTTTTCTGATTATAGTATAATTTGTTACTCTAGTGTATCAGAAACAGGATGATGTCAGGAGCATTATTTGGGCTGTGTTTTCATGTACTGACTGTTGGAAGTATGGTAAGAGCAAGACAATTAGAGTTTATTAGATATAAATATTTTTTTTCGAGCCTGCTAAGGAGACAGCGCTTTTATTTGACTTCACTTTAACAAATTAATATTACTGGTATGTGAATAACAGCTTTGTGATGGAGGCCAGTTAAAACGAATACGGGGGGTCTATATTTATCACCAGTCTCTCTAAGAACACCATCAGTGAAGATGCTCAAATGAGCTAGATGATGAGATAACATGCAGCGGATTTTTTGGGTTCTGCCTCTCCTCACCCCTCCCTCCATCAGGCATAGAAAGCTGCTTTCCCCACTCCACCCGTCTACAATTTGCTGCTCACGCAACAGCAGCTAAGTGCTTCATGCATATCTTTATCCTCAACAGTTTGGAACGCTGTTGCTCCTCATATCGTTCCTTTATTGATCTAGTGCTGAGTCCAGTCCATTCCTGTCTTTCCCCACTGGGAAAAGCGCGGGTCAAAAACTGACCAATAGCGCTTTTTATGACCAACTCAGGTGTTTCGCTTATCATTCGAACGGGCTTTTGTGCCTCATCAGTTCTCGGTTTGGTTGTCACTTTTGCGTACATTAGAAGAAACTCGCGAATCATGTTAACCTCGGCCAAATCTTTTGCTTGTTGTTTCTTTAAAGAAATACCTGGACAGGACATGGCGGACTGATTTCGCGCAGTTTTTCTGCCCGTTAAGTTTGGAACGTAACCCTTTGCGGTCGCTGGACGAATGATTCTCGTTTCTCCCGTTTGTAGCGTGAGTTTTCTTCTTTGTAAGATTGGAGAGCTTAAGCTTCTCTGAGAAACAGCACTAAAGCAAGACCTTGCAGAGGAAACTCTCCTGACTGGTGACATGTTTTGTTCTTGGCGTGCTGTTTTTCGCAATCGTGGTTTAAAGGCTTCGACGCGTTCACTTCCCGATTGTGACGTCGCTGCGCTCGGCAGACGCTCCCGATTTGCCGAAACCCTTCGACTGTTTGCCGATTTAACGCTTCGAGTCGTGTCGCTTCTCGCGGGTTCTTCTCTTTGAGTCTCGATCTCTTGATGTTGTTCCTCTGGAGTTTGTTCCACTAGGCTATGAATTGTGTCCACATTGTTCATCTCGTATCCCGAATCAGAGTTAAAAAACCGCACACTGCTTCTTCGACGCTGAATTATATTTTGCAAGGATTGTTTCAATTGAGGATCAGTTAAACTGTTCAGAACTTCTTTTTCCTTCGATGATATGTTTTCTTCCTTTGAATATGTTTCGCTATTTGTACTATTTCCCTTCCCACTGATGCTCAAAAACACGTCTTGGCTTTCGTTGTAATCATCATTTTCCAAATGATACTGTTGATCTTCACTTATCGTTTCCGGGGTGTGAATCTGAGGAGGAAGACAACCTTTCAAATGGTTGTTCGTCCCCGAATATTTCTCGACGTCAATTTCCAAGTTCTCCGTCAAGTTGCTTTCCACATTACTCATGTGTCGACTGTAAAAACTTTGCGGAATCTCGATTTGATTTTGTACTCTTTCTTTTCCTTTCATGGTATTTAAGGCAGCTTTTGTGCGGTATTTTTTCTCTGTCCCATTTCTGTTTACAGTTAAACTGTTGCTCAAAGATGAATTTAAGGACCTTCCAGCAGAAGCCCGCTCATTAGCCCCGCGATATTTTCCCGCTGAAAGTTGTCGGTATGCGCGCTCTTCATGAAAAGTCACACGTCCTTCGTTTTTGATCTGTTCGTGAAGACTTTTTATGATTAACTTCTTTTTAAAGAGTGAATCTTTCGCTTCTCCACACGCAATAATGTCATGTCTGCTAGCTTGTCGCAACGATTCCAAAATCGCCGCTTTTTTGACATTACTTGCAACCATTTTTTCGCTGTTTGAATGCAACTGGTCCACGACATTTCCTAAAGTGAAGCATTCTTCATGTTGTTTGAACTTGATGAGCGAATTATTTAACAGGACATTCATTGGCTTTATGGCCTTTCCTTGTGAAATCGTCATTTTCCAGAAAATGTCTTTGTCAAGAAGACATTTGTGAAAACCAAGATGTTTTTTTACTTCCAACTTCCTGTAAACGACCCTCTAGTTAGAAGCTGAACATTATCTCGCGAGTTTACGAGGCAACTTGTTGTTCGCCAATGTTTATACTGGACCTTGTTGCTAACTTCGATAGAAAAACAAAGCGACGGATTGTGGTGGAAATGTCGTCAAACAAACATCACACATTAAGACAGGAATATTGTCCATTAAGTTCTTCTTTTCGTACTTGGTCTAGATTTAATCTTAAGAGTGTGGTCGAGAAACCTTGGTTAAAATTGCCCAAACTTTAAAGCCAGTTGATATGAAAATAAGCCTCTGCTTTCCTTGGAGTGTTCTGCCTAATTGGAAATCATTTGCACTTTTTATTCCAGATCGGAGATTAGCACCTAATTGTTTGTAAGATGTCATTGGCCAGTTTTGTACATAATGCCTTTGTTTAGCTATGGGACAATTTTTGAAAGCGTTGATTCTTTTAGTCTCTTGTTTTCGTCTGTGTTCTAATAAAGCACCGTATTGTCTGTTGAATTTAGCTCAGTTCCTTTCAATTTTCTTCGATCGAATGAGAAAGCTGTGGCTCTTTCCCGATTAAGTCAAAATGAACTATTTCGTAAGTGAGGCCAGATGCACGATTCCCTATTTGAATAAAAGGGCTTGCCACAAAGGCCCTTTAACGCTTGGATTAACATTCTAGCCCGTTAAACAAACATAGTTAAGAAAAGCTAACAAAAAGACTCTACGCTAATTGGTCCCCTTTGTTGGCCGTGTGATGGTTCAAAACGTGTTCATCATCGTTTTTAAGACTTCAGCTGAAAGGAGGTCACGTTTATGCAATGAATAAGCAGTGAAAAACGATTATGGGACGTATTAGACACATTAAAGTGAGGGTGATGGCTTTGGATTAAAATATTTAACCAGGAATCATGTTTGTTTATCCTTGAAGTTTATTCGTTTTGTTCGAAAATGTCGCTGGTGCCGGAACACTTTAACATAGCGCATATATGCTAAATGAGGTCAAAACTTTGGGATACGAAGCCAATGCAAGTTTTAAACTTCTTCTGGAACTTTGATCACGCTAATAAATCATAAACTGGCATCAGGAGTTTTGAGGTCACGTGACTACTTATTATTCTCTTTAAACAGGGAACACCTTTGTGCAACGGATGTATATTTTTGACCCAATGTTGAACCAACGCGTTTGTTTAGGCATTGAAAAAAACATCATGTTAAAACAAATGTAAAGAAGTGCAATGCCGCGTCAACATCGCCATAACATTGTTTGTGTTTTTAAAGTATCAAAGTCATTTGAAAGAGTCGCTCGTTTTATCTTTAATACATGCGCGCCCCCACGCAAAGTCTGATTTCTGTTTTGCTCTTTTGTTTTTGAAAGTTTTTTTTTTAAAAACTGATTTTGTTGTCTCATTTTCCCATCGCTAAAAGTGGTTGTTTCGAAAATTGTTCACAGTTCCCGACCAGTGTTTTCTCTTCATGTTCCTTACAGGTGAAAATTTTGAACCAGTTAGGTAGTGTTTTTTGTACCTTTTCCTGTAAAGGAAGTCTTGACGGCCTTGAAAAGAACCTCTGTGCTATTCTAAGTCTGTTTGCTTTTATGTGGTGCTGTTTCTTGTGCTACACAAGGTTAAAAAAGCGTAAACTCTTTGTGATATCTAGCTCTTTTAATTTTCGGTGACACTAAACGTACCCGCGGAGGAACTACAGTCTCTTGTATTTAAAAGAGGATGCCATGTAAATGGTATTGAGCAACATTTCTCTCGGTGATGCTGTGTCGTTTTTTTTTGCTTTAAGTTATACTGCGCTACGCTGCTATGAGTTTGTTATCTTCGTGAGTTTTCTTTTTCACTGAGAGGCACTTTCGTGTACTACTGTTTGTTTTTCAATATCTTATTAAGTAAAAGTAATGAAATTGTTAAGTTTTGCTGACTTTAGGCGCCAGCAAAATTATGGGCGCGAAATGCCGCCGGCTGTCATTATGTTGATATTAGGTTTTTGTTAGCCCACTTGAGCCTAAATTAATTGTTTGCGCTTCTTAAACACTTTGTTTAATTGTAGGAGCGCTTTTGTTTGCTGGGATTTAGGACACAAAAGCGTAAAAATCTCTAGAGTGGCGTGTAGCGTGTCTTGCTATGTTAACTAGAACCCTCATGTTTCTTTGATTTGCTCCGTGGTAACGCCAAACAAACACGATGTTCAGTTAAAAAGCGTAGACCACACTAACGGTGTACAGTTCTTGAGAAAGTGATTACTAAGAGGCTGTGTTGATTTTTCTTGTGATTAACCGTTATCTATTTGGGCGATAACTGTTTCACGCTTTTTTGATCGATTGGCGAGTCTGTACACATTTAAATGTCTTCAGACACTTTGGAACGTACGCTGAGTTTGGGAGATTCGCGAGAGGAAAGAAGTCTTACAGAATGGCTAGATTTGAAAGGTCGCGTAGAGGAGGAGAAGTTCCGCGAGCTTAGTGCTGACTTAGAAAGAAGAAGAACGTGGAAGTTTCTTAAGCACGCAGAAGAAGAGAGGAAAATTGTCCTGGAACTGAATAACTTGCAGCGTGAGAGACTTCGGTTTGAACGCGAGAAACAACTCCGGCAGCGAAATTCGTTCTCCACTTCTCGCGAAAGACGCCGATCGATTTGTATGGAGAAAAAATCGCTTACCGAAGTTGGCACGAAACTACCAGTGAATGACAAGTCTTTCGGTGCGTCTGCTTCGCTGGCATTTGATCCCACCATCAGGAAAAGTTCCCGTCGACAAAGATCAAGCAAACAACAACTTACAAACTATCGTTCTCTGAGGAAGGCTTGTAAGGACTTAAGCACCTTTAATGTTTTTCCTTACATCGAAGAAGATGATGTACAACGCTTTCACAAGCATTGTAAGTCCGCCTCGAGAAGCGAGTGTCGGCGATGGGGGGCTGCTTGGTTTTATGCCAAAAAGGAGCAATACTTAGCAGAAGATGGAAAGAGGAGATGGACATCGCTGCTGTTGAAATTTGAAAAGGAGAAAATGCGCGTACTGGGTGAAAAAGGAGTTGCTTTTCTGGATGATGGGTTGGATGGGAAATGCTTGATGGATGATAAAAATAAGTTCGGCAGAAAGACTTCTAATGAAAAAGATAATGAACAAAGTTTTAATGGAGCAAAGTGTCTATCGTCTTCACTCTACCAAGGAAAAGATAGCGCTGACAATTCCAGTGAAAACTTCGAACTTTCAAAAAAAGATAAGTTAACTTTCCACAAGGCCTTTGGCAGAGTTTCCACAGAAAGAGTAGATCTTGCCGACGAGGAAAATTCAACTTTTCATAAAGCTCATGGTGTTCTACTAGAGGAAAACGAAAACAGCGCTTCCAGCGTTTTACGACCAGCACCAACGACAGACTTCCTCAAAGAAGACCAGAAACCGCGAGGAGGAGAGGTACATGAAACGGCTGATAATGACCCTGTTGATTGCAAAAGTAACAAAAGTTTGTTGAAAGGAGCTGGAAAAAATAACAGCCTGAAACGTTCCAAGAGAATCCGCATACACGCTACAGAGGGGAGAGAAGATTACAACGGAAATGTGTTGCCACGCATGCCTGCAATTCCTGAACTGCAAGTGGATGAAAGCAGCTCAAATTCCTCGATTGAAAAAATGAACAACCTTCCCAGGCGAAAACGCGGTGTTTTTTTGCCCAGCTTGGCAAATAACTAAAATGATTTGCATTTTCTCTTGTTTTAAATGAGAACGTCTTGAGAGTTTGTATTCTCCAAACTACGAAGGCGATATTGGACAAAAGAACAAAGGTTTTGTAAAAGGAAAATATCCGTTTTTTGTGTTTTGTTTGTTGCTTTCCGTCGCAAAATATAACAGTGAAATAAAATAAAACAATATTGCTTTCCGGAAACAAGATGTTGAAATTGGCCTCATTCATTGGTAGGGCAACAGTCGTCTAGTTTGTAGTTAGTTAATCATGTTAATAATTAACAATTATTTTTCGAGCCCGAATGGGCTCTGAGTCAATAGCCCATGCGGCCAAAAAATATGCTAAAATAAGGAACGTTTTGAAAATTTTCGAAAGTGACAGCTAACCCGAAGGACATGAAAAACTAGAAAAGGTCATGGAAAAAAGTCATGGAATTTGTTGACCTCAAAAGAATATGAACCCCGCCCCACCCACAATACCTTCAGGCATTGTCGCCTACGCTAGTGTGCGCTTTCTATTCGCCATTTTAGAAAAGAGACGAAAACTGTTACTGGGGACAGAGAAAAATTAGCCTATAGTTGACCGGCGTGCCCAGAAGTCTTTGCGAAGGTCAACTCGACCCAGTTTTCTCGTTTCTGATGTGGCGAATCAAGCTCGTTCCCAGGGTTCTCTCCTACCCGTCCCTACGGGGCCGGAATGCCCACGTTCGAAATAGAGAGTTTTACATCCGAGTTTACCGCGAACCTGTAACCGCGGTTTGCGGTTACCCGTTTGCGGTTCGACGTTCAAACATTATTCGATTTAGATTCGAGGTGGATTAAAGAAGCCATTCTAGGTTTATTTTTCCATTTAGAAATAGAAGAAATATCAATCAGTGAAATAAAATAAATTTACGGTAACATTGGGTTATTTATCAGCAAAGAGCTGTAAATTCTTACATTAGTTCTTCTTGCAAATTTACGGCCGCCATTTTGAATCAGCAGCCATGAATGGCACTTGTTTTCAAGATCCAATAAGATTTATCAAATTTAGCCATTTCGCCCGAAGTTGTGCCTCTGTTAATGGATGAAGACTTGCTCCACAAGATTTTTGTATCATTACGTGGGATAAAACAAGAATTATACGCTAAAAGCTTTCAGGGAAATGACATACGTGAAAACCTACCTCCCCACGTTGAAAACGCACGTCGTAAACCTCAAACGTGACGCGAAAGACTTGTCACGTGACCTCCAGCGGTTAGACGTTCGCGGTAAAAAACTCGGATCTAAAGGGCCCGTTTACATGGAGTGGGGGACCCCGGTCTAGTGGGGTTGGTTTGTTTTGTTTTCACGCTCTGAGGGACACAAAACAAAAGAAACCTGCCCCACTAGACCGGGGTCCCCCACTCCATGTAAACAGGGTCTAAAACTCTCTAATATTGAAATTCTAACCTAACTCCTAGGCTTTCTGGTAATTTTTCTACATTTGGTTTTGTTTTCTTTGTGCTCAAGTCTCTTCTGGGAATTGCGAGACAATGGAGTCGTGAAAAATTTGCAATTTTGACCCTATAAAAGCCTGTTCGAAGTCATGTTAGAATATTATAATATATCGAACGTGTCGAGAACGTGGGCTATGGAGAATCCTTCTTAAATCAGCTGTATATCGTTTATTGAAATAGAAAATTACTCCTGATAAAGAAAAGGGTGATAATTAGTTTGAACCGATGTCAATTAACTATGGTTGTTCGTGACCATGAATGCACATGTTGCTCCAGAAGGAAAAAAAAAACAACAACAAATTGCTTTCAGTTAAACGGTTTATTAAATCATATCTAAGGGGATGATTTTTGAAGACTTTACTTTCCTTTTCTTCTCAATTTCCACGAAGAAAATAGTGATATTTTAAAGTTTATTGTACGGTTTGTTTTGGTGAAATTAATCCACCACATATCATAAATGTCAAGGTCAATGAAATAACACAGTCGAATAAATAGTGGGAGTTAAAAGAAGTCGAACATTTTTCGTATTTGATGATACCTTTAACACTGAAGCAGAAAGCAGAGAAAACTGACATAAAGACGTCAGACATTTGAAGTGCTCGAATTAAATTTTCTTTATGTTCACTCTGAAGTTGTCTCTACAGTCATTCAACTCAAAAGCTGTACTTTTGTTTTAAAGGCAAACAGTCAAAATGTATACCATTGACAATTGTCTCAGCCATTATCAACTTCATCTTACTTTTTGAGTTCTCGCCTCGTCTCGCGGCGTCTTATTATAGGTTTTTGAACAGTTTTTTTATCTTCCGTTTTTCTTGCTAAAGTAATATCCCGTTCTCATTGTTTGGACGGCTTTGCTGTGTCTTTCCCTCGTTTGATAGGTGACGTGTTAGTCATTAGCAATTTGCTGTGAATGTTTATCTCAAGAAGCGTGGACAATAGCCGAAAGAAAATATTGACAGTGGGGCAGATGTTTCGGAAATGGCTTTGTTAATTGGTTTTGAGCAAACTGTTTTGAGTTGGAATTTTTGAGCAACACACTCTCCAATCCGTGCTAGGACAAGAAAGGGTGCCGCAGACCAGCGTGAAACGTGTGTAGTTTAAAACGTGCTGATCAAAAAAGCGTGCGTTGCAGTCAGAAAGCGTGCGTTAATAACGAAAGAAGTGTGAATTGAGTTCCACGTGTAAAGGTGATGTTACACGGCGATTCGCAACGGCGATTTTTAGCCCAACACAGCGTTACAACATTGTTGCGACATTGTTTCGAATGGTCACAACATTGTTCCAACATTGCAACGCTGTGTCGCGCTTTTCGGGAAAAAATCGTTCGATTTGAGATCAATTGTCCCTCCTAGGATTTTCGAACATCTACAAAATGGTATAATTACCCATTTTTAACGAATTTTGGCCCTAAAAAGGCCACCTAGAAGGCCGCTGAAATTTTCGAGAAGGTTTTTTTGTTTACCAGGATTTCATTTACCTTTAAACTAAAATACGTTCAAAACATGGGAACTAATGATGTGTAGCTAAAATGATTATCTAACATCAAAAAAAAATTTATACCTTTTTCAATTCTTCTTTTAAAAAAAAAACAGACTATCTTTTCATTCTTCTTCAAATATTGTGCTTCTGTTTGTTGAAAACGTGTCGCTCCCGAATAAAATTATACTGTCAAATGGCGCCGACAGTGACACCAGTTTGAAAAAAAAAACAGTCAGAACGTTTTTCAGAGCTCAAACTTATTTGTAAAATTAACAGCGTATTGGTAATATCTTTCATTCAACAGTGAGAGTGGCAAGCTTAGTTTTGGAGAACTGTGCTTAGCTTTTGCAAATTTCTTTTTTTTTTTTCAACGACCGCGGTTTCACTCGCCTAAGGCAAGTTTATCATTTATCTTCATTTGTTCAGCGAAGGTGCGATTGCAAACGTACTCGTGTCAGTTCATCAGCTTGCTCATGGTGTTGGAAAATTCATGTTTTTGCCGCAGTGTCGAACTTTACAGATGACAGCCCAATACTAATTTTTATATGTATTTTCTGCATAAATATAGAGGAACATAAGAAGTCTGGGACACGCGAGCATGCAGTCGGGCTAAGATAGCATCTTTTAATTTCCTGTAAATCCGCAAAGATATTTTGATGAAGTCTTTCCAATAACCATGTGATAAAACCGAAGTTTTCGGGTATAACAACAAGTTTTCAGTACGCGGCAACAGGAAGTGACACAAAACTGACTGATTTTCATTTACTTGCCATGTTCTGTTTTTATTTATTAATTAATTTCAACAATTTTACTTTATAACTATAGTATTATTTTGCTTAATTTACAGTCTCTAATAGATATTTTCAGTCTTCTTGAAAACTTTGCCAGATAAGGATATAAAGATTAATGTTGTCTTTTTGTCATGTCTCTATGCGGTTAAATTGACCCGGACGGCTAACCTTGTACTTAAATCTACTGTAAAATTTCATGTCCACAAATAAATTTTTTTGTGGTGGCCGCGCTTCTAAATTTGTTTTGATAATATATCTTTTTTCAGCGCATGCACACCTCTCTCTGTTAAAGGCATATTGTCAATTTTAGAACTGGAATCTAAGATCTTCAGATGCTTGCAGAAATTCTATTCGACAATAAACCGTAAATGCGTTATTTATAGAGTAATATTTGCTTTGACAGAGCACGTCGTTCGTTGAATTGGTATTGGCTTGAAACTTTTAATAGGTATAACCGAAAAATTAACTGTCTACTTGTAAATCTCACTGAACATTAAACAGGGCAACATCGAGGGCTTTATGATATATTTTTGTTTTTTCATCGATTATGGGTATTGGGAATTAAGTTGTATTTAACTTACAAAAGTTGTTTTTCTTAGTTTCGTATAAAAATAAATTTGCGTCATTCAGTATTCTTTTCTTATTCCGCCTAGTCCTAGTTTTGTTTGAATACCTCCTCAAGTCAATTGATCTTGAAAACAAAAGTTCACTATTTTTTTCGACAGCAACTGTTAGCTACACTATACCATTCTTTTTTTGAAGAACAAAACTACCATAGGGCTTAATGGTCCCTTTACCTTGTGACAAAAAATCTCAGCTTGAAACGCGGAACCAACGAACAGCTCTGAATCCGTAGCGTAGATAGTTTTCTGCATCGAGAAAATGTCTTTATATCCTGGGCTATCATCGAGCGCCATTACGTTGTCGGATGAGTTCAGTCACTTGTGCGGTTTGGTGACTCGTGATTAGTTCCATCAATTTTAAATCAGTTCTCTATAGTGAGGAGCAAATGAATAAGCTAAACGTCTTCCAGATGCTGTAAAACCAAACATTGCATTTTGTTGTCGACTTCCGCGTTTGCGTTCTCCTTTCATTTAGCTTTAGGGTCTTGAAATCTCGCTAAATTTTGAGTAACATTTATTTGCGACATCTCAAGCTCACAACTCTGTTCCTCGCTGAGCTATCTCTTACTTCTCCTACCTCGAATGCTTTTCATCCGTATTAACTCTTGTCAACATTTGCTTCTTTTCTTTATATTTTAGGATCCCAATCAGCATTAGTTTATGTAAGAAGGATGTTGCTCTCTAATGTTCATCACGTCCTCGTCACTTTCGTTGCCAATGTCTGGTGCAGGCCTCGATACATTACCTTGGCTTAATAAGTTGTCTGCTTGTAATAGTGGAGTCGGATTTGACGGTCTTTCCAAAACAAACTCGTCCGCAGAATAGCTTTGGTTTTCCTCGAGACTTTTTGCTCGAGCGAGTGATTCCCAGCTGTGGCTACGTGCCTGGGTAGATCTTCCATAGGACGCGCGAGGTCTCTCGCGTTCTCTAGGCCGCGCGATTTTCGGCGTGCTGTAAATCTCGGGAACCTTGGGCCTTCCCATTGACGCAGGTTCTTCAGTTGCTCTTAATTCCTTCCCTTTTAAAAGTGTTGGCCTGCTGAGTACGATGTCTTCGTCTAACCTTGGCCTTCTTTGAGTCCGATGCGATTCTAAAGCAGTAACATCAAGCGAAGCATGATCGAGCATTTTTCCGCCCAAAGGCGGAAGTCTCTTGAGTTTGTCACTGTTTATGTTTAAAACTGGATTTATCGGCTTCTTAAGGAGGCGTTCCTGCTCTACAATCAGCCGCAAAACTGCGGTCGATTCTTCGTCGTTAAATTTACTCCTTGGTGGAAATCTTCGGCAATTTTCAGTTCTGTTATCCATGTTTCTTCTCGTTCACCCTACAAGGCATTCCTTTCTGACTTCTTTGCCTCTTTACTCTTGTCTGCCTCCTACATGAGAGAGATTTATGACTTTAATTTAGAGAGAAAACATCAGAGGAAGACATCGCATTGTAACATAAGACTATAGAATATTTGAGCAGTGTTTTGTTTTGTGTAGAATCTGAAAGCAAAACTAAATCTACGTCCGAAACTAAGTATTGGTTAAGCACATTATTTAAACAAGAGACCTTAATCTCGCTTATATTAATCTAGCGTTGTTTTTAGCCTAACACTTCCTCTGCTTGTTGAGGCGTCTCCAAAGCTTGGCAGAGAAATAAAGGCAATAAAAACCAGTGCATTCGACTGTCAAACAAATGGATGATTTCTAACAAAATTGTCGATATTTAAAATCGAAGGTCAAGTGATTTCAGTTTTTCTTGCGGAAATCGCCTCTTTCGTCACTGCATGACAACCTGTTTTGTTAAGTCGCCATGAAAGTCGAACGTTCTCCAGCTTTGCGCATCCTAAATTGCGCAACGACTTTTTTTGTCGCTGAGACAATTATTTTCCATTTGCGAAGCTTTCTTAGTCACGTTAACTCGTGCATACGTAACCTACCATTTACTTCGTTAGCTCGCATTGCGGTCGCTTCGAGTTGCGTATATTTTTCTAAATCTCGGTCTGTTTTCTTTCTTTGAAGCGTAGTCGCTGACTACCGAATATTTCTCATAATAAACTGGCTGCAATAGGGAGCATTAATTGTTATGATTTGTGGCAAACTCCATAGGCTTTCACGCTCTTTTTAGATTGAGGCCACCCCTCAATGTTGTTACAAAACAATTGGCCCAACAGGTGCATGAGAAAGGTGACAATATTTTTTTGTTCGTTGCCATGGAATCAAAACACTGCTATTAGCCCTTGCTTCTTCAAGCACAAATATTGTCTTCCATTTTAAGTTTTAAGCTGGTTTAATGTACGCATTCACTAGCGATTCACACTCTTTCAATGAAAGGCGATGAAGGTGCTCTCATTCGCATGGTTGTATCCAAAACTGTCTTGAGAAAATAAAATGGCATTTACATATTATGCCATTTATATAGGCTTGCCTACCGTGTGTCAACAACTTATACAGCTCCGCAAATTCGGAGTTTCTAAGTCAATTGTTTGATCACCAAACATCGACGTCCATTAACTGACTAAGGTGGTAAGCTACTGGAAACAGTAGACGAAAACTGTCAAACATGTCGTACTTAGATTTTCAGAAAACAAAGCAACCAATTTTAATTTATTTTTATCGTTTGTCTAATAAAGTGCGCTTTACTCATAAGTTTGCGTTATTCATAGTCCGTGGCTTCCGAAAAAGGAAAATATATTGCGCATTTTTCCTCGCTTTAGACTTTATTTTCCCTCACGAACAATACGTTTTCTTCTTTTGGAAGCATTGCATTTCGTAAATCCGTCGATTAACTAAATGTGGCGGCAAGGAATCGAACTATATGATGAGTATACGCGTTCTAATATAAAGAGGATGCTCGATCCATTTTTTCATTATAGTTTAAAGCCTTTTTTGGTTCCGCTGATTTCGGCCAACAGTTTATTAAAAACCATCGTTTTGTCCGTATTTCTTAAAAGAAACTTTTGAACCTGTCAGATGGAAATTTTTTTTGATACTATTAGCGGATCAAAAACAAATAAAAAGAATCTCATTTATGGCACTTGAAAGGCAAAGTGGACATTCCATCCTTCGTTCAGTCTCAGAATGGCTTTGGAATGGCCCAACATGCAAATTTTCAGATTTTTCAAATTTCTAGAAGGTTTAAAGTATTCTGTTTGACAGCACAATACAGCTTGGTTTCTATTCAAGTTAAGCTGTACCTAGTGAAAGATCTGGAACCAAAACAATCAAAACAATTTCTTTACCTCCAACAGAGCTTTGTCTGCGGCCCGCAGTTATCCGAAGTACAAAGCTGGAAGCCGAAATTCTTCTTGTTCTTCTTGAAATTATTCTCGTTGTGTTTCTGTGATTGTTCTATTCTTTTTATCACCGCAATCCTACACGTGTGTTGCTCCAGTCGTTTTAGCTGCGATTTTTCACGCTCGAAAGTGTTCCCTGATCCAACTATCGCTTTCAAGTGTGTTTCGATATAACCGGAAGAAAGAAAATAACGAGGCTTTTCAAATTATTTTAAGGAGGAACAATCATACGAATAGCCTATGACAAAACACGAAACTGTAAAGTTTCGCCTCACTTCCGTCAATTAATTCTCACAGCTTTGGAGTTTCCCAAACAAATTTATCGAGGTGCCTTAGGAAGTCTTGCTTGATGATTACCTTGAAAAAAAACGCGAGCGTTTCACTTCAATAATTCGCCATAGACAACTCCCTTAGATGCCTTTTAAGCCTATTTTTAATAAAAACTGACCCAATATCGACCCTGCGCGCTTTTTTTCTTTTTCTGCATTGAAATTCGTCCTTACTATTCCATTAATTAAGGACTTAAGGCTGACAGAAAATAGAAAACAAACGAAATATATTGTGTTGTGTCCGCAAGTATGCCTTGAGGGTCACTTAAGTAGTTTATTAAACAAAAAAGAGCGAGCTTTTAGCCGCAGGTGAAGAGATGCTCAGATAGGGGTTGCACGCGTGTCTTTGTTACATCACGAAATGGGCACTTAGAACATTTTAAACGTGCGTGCGAAGAAAAAGTTCTTTGAAAAGCCTGAAAGGTCGGGAGGTGGGAAGTAAAATGGTAGCTCTTGTTAATTCTTTTGAAAATTTATGGATTCATCTTGATTCAGTTAGCGCACAAGTTTAGTCGAGGCGCGTATAATTTGGTGGCTCAAAGAGCTATGGCATTAGAATTAAGCAAAAATGAAAATTCCTAATAACAAGAATTTAATAGGTATCGTGAATAAATTTGCTTCATTTCTAGTATATCTATTGTCTATGCAAAACTTAAGTTTATGTGTAAATCCAGCTGACTTTTAGAGTAGCCCTCGTTTGGCTTTACAAGTCAATAACATATAACGCTAACGAGAAAATCCAAAGCAGCGAACTTAATTAAACTCATGAGAGAAAAAGCTCTTTCATTTGCCAAATCAGTATAAGTAAAGTTTAGTGGCAAATGACCTGCTGGTACGTCGCTTAAAAACTAAGGTCAGGTCCACACGAATCCAGACATTTTGAAACCCCAAATTGTTTACCCGGATTTGTGTTAGACTTTCTAAAAATCCTTCCTGGTTGTTTATGCCATTTTAAAGGATTTTTCATACCCATTTGGTGTGAAATCGCCGGTGGAAAATTCTACCGGTGACGTCATGACAATTGACCAATAGGACAGTGAGTGATCAGTTTCACGCCGCTCCCGACATAGCATATGTCAATCATTTTTTTCCCGCGTGAATTTATAATATGATTCAAATCCATTCAGGCGAAACAAGTCGACCTCGAGACTTCGTCGCTCAGCGGTCGCTTCGCTCACTTTTAAGATTTTTTGAGACGCAGAATTGTAGAAAGTCTACGTTCGTGCGAACGAGGCCTTAAAGTGGTTTCGTTTCAAAAAGCTACGGTTTCGGTGAGCAGATCCACTGCTTTCGAGTGTACGAAAGACTGATTCGTGTAAAATTATATGCGGTTTTAAAAAACATCAGGATTTGTGTGGACGCGGCCTAAAGATGCGGACGAGACTTAACGAGGTGGGGTGGGGAGGGGATTTCGACCTCCCCAACCATTTTGTCGCAAAGTTTAACGCTTATCTCTTGTTCCTCGATAGATTTCGCGAGACGTGACTAAAGATAATTAAACTTCCTCGCCTATTTTTAATTACAGTCATGTGTGCTTTCGTGTATATCCGTTAGCCCCAGGATTAGTGTTAATAAATTTTTTCGTTTTGGTTTTGAAGTTTCCGGGTTATAGTTAAGAACTTTGACTATTTGGAAATTTCTCCAGAGATGAAAATTTGATCAGTCGTTGATGACAAAGACGGTTAAAAGTCCTGGCGAATCACCCGTCTTTTCTGATCTTTTTTCAGTGGAAAAAAGAAGGTATTGGCGGTCCCATTGCTTTGGGAATACAATCATCCTTCAGTTTATAAATGCTTTTCCAACTTATCCACTATACTCAGTCTTTCGTTGTTGTTTTTTTTATAATTTGGTTTTCCAGTTGTTCTGATAATCGTGCAGTATGCTGAATCTCATTTCTGCATGTCCTGTTTAAACCATTTCGCAAAATACGAGAGAGTAAGGTCACTGGTATCAAATAACGTGACTTTTATACGAATGAAAAGAGAGAAACAAATTGTAATGAAAATAAAGACGGACTATTCAAGTAGTTAAAATGTGACCAATTTTTTTGTACTTCTTTTTGAGCTGTCACTTTTGGAAAAATCTAAAAACTTGTTCATTTTTTGAAAGAATACGGGAAACAAAAAAAGCTATGAAAAGTGATTTCCCTGAAATCATTTATTGTTTACCCAGTGAAAGCAGCTCAGTCAGTCAGCACACAGCTACCAAGATAAAGTAGTAAAGGAGAGACTCAATAAAGGGAATTTTACTCTGTCAACAGTTAGAATATTTTTTACAGTGTAATTAAAACAATACTAGACTTGTTCATAAGGAACAGATGAGGGAGAAATACAAAAAAATAAAGACATATCAGTATATTAGAATAAAACAACGGAGGTAAAATTTCACTACTGAAGCTCAATAAGGGGTTTTTGAAGGTGTTTCCTTTACGTAAATAGTAAACGAAGATCAATATCAGCCTTAAAACAGTATAGGCTCTGCGAGTGACTATGCAAGGAAATATGAAAACACAGCAGTTTTTTCTCCTTACTGTGGCACTGCATAAAATTGTTTTCTTTCTTTCAGCAAAATGAGCAGTTTAGTCAAAACTACGAACAATGAATTTACGCGAGGAGTTTTTAGACAAAGGATTTTAAAGTCGGGAAAATTAGTGACTTAAAGAAATTATACCCTTATCAGACTGCGAACTTAAAATTTTAAATCATGTTTAAGTAGAGAAAAGCTATTTGGCGATTCACTTTTAATAATTCAGACTCCATAGACGTTTTTATAACATCATGCATGCCTTAGAGCTCGCTTACTGACAATTTTATTTCAAATCATGTCATTAAAACCATTTTATGTAAATGTATAGCGTTTTCGCCAAATCTCTTTTCTTTCTGTTAAAAATAGTGATAATGACTTTTAAAAATGCAAATTGCTTTAAAACCTGCCATTCGAAGATCGAAATAGAGCCAAGAAATCACAAAATAACGTAATTGTGCAATCTTATTTCCTATTAATTCGTATGAAATAAACGCTAATAGCTAAGGTATTTGAAGGTTATCTGTTGAACAACGACAGAAAACTTTCACCCGTAAAAATGATCCTTCTTACCTTTGAAACGAGTCTTGCTGCAGAATACGTACACACCAAGTGAACACTAAGGATGCCTTGAAAAGTTTGGATATAAAATTGACGTATTTGGCTAAATAATTTACGATGTGTAGCGTTTGCCTAATCTGATAACAAGAACGTGCTGATATTGGACGGTTTCTCGGAAGTTGAAACTGATGAGTAATTTAGCTGTCAGTTTCTAAACTGAACGCGTACGTTGTAAAACACAGATTTCTGTGTTTCATGATATATGAGTTACTCAGGTGTCAATGGAGAGTATTGACCAGCCTCAGGTAGAGTTTGAGGTGAAAACCAGTATTCGATTGTCTTGGTAACAGAATTACATCTGAAAAATTAGTGCTTTTAAAAGACTTCCACGTCACTCTCGTCGCTGCCACAGTTGATAATTTGGCATAAACGTAATCTTGACGATATGCATTTTTTGAAAAAAAAAAAAAAAAATGAGCGATCGTCGACGAACGTTGAGCAGATTATATTTGAAGCCATCTCCTTAAGTTGTTATTCTTACAAACATGTTTAACCAAAAGGCAATGCAAATAAACGTAAGTGACATTTTTACCTCTTCTGAATGAAAGTGACATTTTTAGCTTTCTCGAAGCCAAGAATATTTGGTTTCCATGTTGTAGGATGCTAAAAGCAAACTTTCCAGCAATTAGATGTAAATTGCTGGAAATGTAAGCGTGCATGTTTAGTAATGATATTGTCTTAAAACTGGTTGTTTGTTTTCGTTTGGGAAAACTATTTATTATCCAAAATTCTGTACATGTCAACATCACTAATGTCCTCTTCTGTAATTACTTAATTTTGCTTAAAATAAAGGGAACATTTCCAGCTTAATTTCGTTTGTTAATGTTTCTATTTCTGCCTTCCAAACGACTTGAATAACGCATAACAGCGTTGATAGCGACAATTAAAAGTAGCCGAAGTGTGTGTGAGTGTGTGTGTGTTTTTTAAAACGAAACTGCGTAACTGCTGTTTTGCTGTGGGAGAGGCGTACCCGAGGGAGAAGGGGGACGGGGGAAGTCGGTCGGAGGGGAGGGGCTCGGTTGGTGGGTTTCTTTTTGTTACCACGGGAATGGCGTTGTGGTGCACGTACGCGATGAAAATAAGTGCCACCTGCCGCCAGAAATCATTCAAAGGAAAAATTCATTGTAGACCATATACGTAATTCAGTTTTCTTAGGATTTTCGGATGCAATTGAAATTAACCTGGAAATTTGTCTATGTTTTAGCTGTTTAGTGAATCATTCATGACGTATTTTGGTTCGCCCAAGGGTACGTTTGATTGACCATTTTTCGCAATAGCAATTAGAGAACTACTGAACGCTAAAAGTTGCTTGTTAGATAGTGTAATTTGCCAAACAGAAACACAATATCCTGCTGTATGTAGTTTTCCACTGACTTCAAAAACCCAACGGTAGCGTTCCATTTTTGTAATATTTCTAGAATAATTAACCAATGCATTGTTAGGGATATGATCGCGTCCATTTTGTACAATTCCGAACTGTTGGGCCGGGCGAAGTGTATTGTACAGCTCAAAGCTCCTCCTCTTAACAATAAATGAAGATGTTCTTAATACAAGGTACAAATTTCTGTACAAGTTTAGCCTTCATTTATCCGCAGATTCTGTTATCGCATCATTATATAAAGTTACCCGGCGAACGTTAGGCGAAATCCTGTGATATTTATCATTCATGCAATGAAACCTTGGTAGTACGTTTTAAGAGTGCTTTTCTCTTTTAAACTGAAAATCAAATCTGAAAATTTTCTTACAGTGTTATTTTGGTTAATTTTCTTACGTCATAGAAGTGTTATTCTGCGCAAAAACAACTAAAATTCGGCAAATGGTTGTGCTTCTTCTTGTATTTCATCTTTTTGGGATGACGTTTAGAAATATTTACTTGCCGTACATTGTGGTAAGTCATATCATGATCTAACAATAGTAAAGGTGCGAAGGGAATATTTCTGGATTTCGTTTATTTTAAACCAGTTTGTTTGGCCTGTTTTGTGATACCAGCTTTATCTCTTCTACCAGTTATCTATAGATGCAAAATATACTTCAGTACAGGAAACTATAATGCCTGTCAACCTTATGGCTAATCATGACTGAATTTTGGCACTGTTAAATTCCTTTAGCTTTCAGTTTAATATAGACACCGAATGGTAAACGGTTGTTGATTATCTTATCTTAGACTACAGTGTATTGAGTAACAAATTAAATATAGATTATACAAGTATTTCGCGAAATTGTTGTTCAAATATTTTGATGGGAAGTTGTTTCTCCAGCTATTGCGAGTTAGGAGGTTAAGCGGTGAACTAACTCTCAATATCACTTGTTAAAAGGCAAGCAGTCGCCAAGTCACCAATATATTTAACCTAGTCTATTGGCTGATTTAAAAAACATATATAAGTATATATTTGTGTATTTGTCTTTGTTGATGATCAACGGCTTTGCTAAAAACTGTCAGGTTTTAATTGTTGCAGAACCACAACTCGAATGAAAAAAAAAACTAAAACAACAACAAGAACAAAGTTTTTGCTTTGATAAGTATTCAGTACAGCGAAAACCCAGGAACGAGCTCCGACGCCTGTGCGAAGTTGTGATCATTATAATTAAGACCCAAATTTGCGCAAATTTTAGAAAGATCCACATGAACGTATACCGCTGTCCAGCACGGCGCCCATTTGACGTTGCGTTTCTTTGTTTCAGCTGATAAATCATAGAACTTACTAAACGTTTGTAATGATGCGGAGAATCGAAGAACCATAGAAAGCTTATTACCGCCTTCTGCCGCTATTGCCATAATTAGTGAATCCTCCATCGAAAGGAAAGAAATAAAATCGTCCACTGACAGAAATCTCATCGCAGTAAAACCGACGTCTATTTTTTTTTTAAATTTTCCTTTTGTTTTTGACTCAGGGTTCGGCAGTTAAAAAGGCGACATAGAAACTTCTTAAAGGCAATAAATTAACCTAGATATAAACTTAATATGCATGTCCTGGTCTCTTTACCTCGTTGATGATGTTGTTGTTAAATCCTGTGTAAGATCATAGTACTGTATGTATTTACAAAATAGCTTCGAAGGTTAATTTCCCTAAAGGTGATTGAAACGACGATTCTCGAACGAAGATAATTCGTTCATCAACGAAATAACATAGTCACCAGCCTTTTGAATTACAGCTGTAGTGTGTAATTAAGTTTAATCCCTCGCAAAACCGCGTAAAAAGTGTTTACCGCCAAATTAAATTTGGTGCTGGCGATTGTTTTATTCTTTAATTTATTTTTAGTTTTCATTTTTTCTTTAAACAGAACGTTATTTAAAAAGATATCCCTTAACAAGAAAGCCGTTTAAATTTGTGGCTCCCATTTTTCCAGTTACCTTTTACCATGCCGCGATAGATAGATTATTCCAGAGTGTCCATTGCCGAAAAACGATCTGTCGCTTCCTTTGTGGCGAACATGTAAAACGAAAATTTATTGTTTTCATTGCCGGCTTCACTTGCAACAGAGACGCATATTAACACCTTGCTCTGTTTCTATTGCTTGCTGTTTGTCTCACTGGACATTTAAAACTGTTGACATGGAGGTGGGCTTTTAATTTGCATTTTTAATCTCGATATGTAGCTTTAACAGGGATGATAAGAATTTATTGAACTACCAAGCACAACTGACTTTGTCTTCAAGTACCCAAAGTCCAAATAATACGGTTTAATATTTTTTGTCCGCCTTGCTAGTATGGAATACTTACTATTAATATCGTTTGTATGGAGTACTTTTCCCTCTTCGTCCAATTTTTTCGTCGATGCAAAAAGGCGCATACTGGGAAAGACCCATAACTTGTTATGGTTGAGGAATCTTTATCAGCTATGACTGTAGGTAATTTGCGGTTGCTCTTTGAATGCAACTTCTATCTTGCGAGAAGAGAGTATTTTCCGTGACAAATGAGCTACCCTTTGAGCTTGAAGTATAAAACAATTCAGTGGTAAAACTTCCTCAGACACTTTGCTAAATAGGTAATTTACATAGGACAGCTTCGATGAATAGCTGTCATGCATATTGATCACTTTCCACTGGTTACACTTACTAGGTTTTTTCAGCCATCGTCATATAACAAAACTTTCCCGCAAATAGAAACTAACGCAAAATTTCATCCGCAAGAAATATGTTTCACGGTCAAAAGTGTATAGTTTCTTAAATTTACCACTCAGTACCAGAGTCGATTAGGATGCTTAGGAGAATGAATAAGACTCTGGAATAGAACAATTGACATGAGCGAGATATGGTAATAAAATGTATCAACTTTCAATTAGTGTTAGTCTAAACCGACAACGATGTCTTATTTTTTATGTTTAATTTGACTCCCATATACGCAAGAAGTTTGAATGCAATTACTTAGAACCGCATAAATATAAAAACCGCTCATTTGCAAACTTACTTCTATTTGCAAACTTTAACTTCACAGCCCTAGTTGTGTGTGTCTTAAAAGCTTGGCAAATAAGCTGCAGATCGCTTACAATCTTTTTCGGAATTCATTCAGTCATATTCAACTCCTAAAATCTGTCTTATACATTTAAAAAGTCTTGGGATTATTATTTTCACCGTTATCTCTTCTTGTCAATTTAACAGTACAAAAGTCACGACCATTCCGAACACTTTTATCACGTTCGTTAATACATTTTTTTAAATTCAAAACACCACGAAAATAAAGTCATCGCTGCGCATGGGCACCCGCGCACTTGCACAGGATACCCAATATGCGGACAAAGTCGTCATCAAGATCATTTTCAAAAACTACTGTTTTGCTCTGTGCGTGGGTCGCCATCACAGCACTCCATGTCAACCGAATTCTTTAAAATAAACTGGTCAAACAAACACATAAGAAACGAAAACACAGCTAGCAAACTTTTTAACGTTGGCCCATTTTCCCAGCAAACTTTGCTATTTATAGTCGATGGGATTATTTATACTGAAAATATAAAACCAAGCTGTTTTCTTTCGAACGCGGAAAAAATTCCTGAGGTATTGTATAGTAGTGCTACATTACTCATCAGATCACAGGATGTCCTCGATGAAAACGCCGAACTCTTTTATTTTAATTCACATTTCTACTCTTTAGGCCCAATACTTACCCACATACTACAAATTAACTAGACTGATCACAATACATTTCCTTAAAGGTTTCTGAGAAACTGCCCACCTACCTCTCCCCTAAGCTAACATGAACACTTACTTCTTACTTCGGGCAAAATGTTGGCTTAGGGGAGGGGTAGGTGGGCAGTTTCCCACAAACCTAAATTGATCCAAAAGAACAATGCATTTTACCTTAAGGTATCAGTTTGTCAATTCTCCTATTCGTTTCTCTAGATGATGTTTTGATTTTGTTAGAAGAAAATTGATGTTGGCCACTCTTGACACTCTTGGGTTAACTCCTAAACCACATATGGCGGTATCATGGTCACCTTAACTTTTCAATCTGTAGTCGAAATTCTATGGTTCTACCCATTAAAATGAAAGCTCTTTAGTAGAACATTTGCATAGACTTTTTTGAATGAAAAATAAAAATAAAAATTTGAATTATTTTGTGCATTTTTTTATTTGACCGCCGTGATTAAGAGTGAAAGGTTCAATCTTATTTTGTCATTTATCTTTTAATACCTAACTGTAATTAAGAAGAGAATTCTAAGGGCTATCACTAGTAGTAATCAAGTTTTTAATTTACGCCTTTTATCGCAATCATACCGTTTATTACTCGACCAACTGTCAGGCGTTTCTATGACAATACTGTTGGTCACGCAATTTTGGGCATCGAAGCACTTTAAATTAAAATGAAATCTCCGTGTCCGCTTATAAGTTTCATATGATGGCGAGAAGAGCATAAGAGACGCGACAATGTGTGAAGGGTGAACTGGGATTAAATCTGGTTGTATTTAGATAATTTTGAAAAAGTGGCGGCCGGTATTTTTTAACTTTATCGCTGCTTTTCTCAACTGTCTAGCTGATGTAACACTTAAGTGCAACTTTTTCTACTTTGAGGAAATTACTCTTCGCACAATTCACAATTTACAAGCACTGTACCATATTATCTCCTGATATTACGCAAGAATTTTAACCAGGCCTGGTGAAACTTAACCTTCTACCTTTTTTTCTTTCGTTCTTCTTTTTTTTTTGGATATATCTTCCCATAGGGTCATTGTTAATTTTTATGTCATTCTCTTCAATATATTGCGGCATGGCTTAATAACACGGAGCTCCGACTCAATCTTAGCTACGGCATTTCCTTCGCTGTCCAGATTGCTACAAAAATTCATGTTTTGAAACAGTTCTTGCTGCTCTCAGTTAAACTACTGATTTTTCGGACAAATGGATGAAGCGAAAAACATCTGGCGACTTAATTTTACACTTCCACAGCGATTAATCATGTTCGCAATATTTGAATTTAAGGAAGTTTTTGTCAGATTTGAATTCTCTTGTAAACTTCCTTTCTCCTTGCTTCTGTGGTTTGACTCATAAAGAGAGATTTTAATTACATTCGGCGGTGATTGCTTTTGCAGGTAAAATTCGATAGGCGTTTCTTTCACTGCAGGCTAAAGTTTATCAGTTAGTGTATTGCATAGCTACTGCTGAAGATGTTTTAAACATCTTACTGTTTATGGAACCCCTCTTTTTTCTTCAAGTGTTTCGTGTCAAACATTACTAATTTGTAGAAAATACTTGCTCTAAAGATACATTCTTTGTAGGCTTTTTACCTTTTCATTAACTCAAAACGGTTTCTGTATTACGCCGGATGGTTAACGCGATTTTGCGGTAGTGAATGCAAACAAATGGGTCACCGTTCCGAAAAATTAGCAGCTTTTGATAAGTGTAAATATGTGGTCTTTTTACAATAACGAGAACTATTTTACTGAATCAAAAGAATTAATCGTGTGTCATGTCTGTACCTTCATAAGCAAAATACATCATCAGCAAGTATACAGATTCTCCCTTTCCATATCCTACCTCCTTCTTTAGTATTGATAGTCTTCCATTGGACTGTTTGAAAATTTAAATCGAATTTAAAAAGCTGTTTCAGGTCATAATTTTTTTTGGTCCTTTAAAATTTTCTCTCATGCCGCCATAAACTGGTGCCAACGGATTGTTGAAATATGTCAAATTAATCCAATATATTTTTCTTGGGCAATTAGCGGTACTAGTTTTTTCGCAGTAGATCAACAGTTGGCAATTTATAAGAGGGTCCATTTCCATGATAAAAATTGTCAAAATATCCATACTGCCAGGGCTGTTTTTCGGCTGGCTCAATACTTAGGTTATGTATCATATCATTCTCTTTCTCACAAATGAAATATGAAAGAATTGGAAATACTTGTAATAAAAGGGCCATGAATGTTAGTGGCCGTTTGTTTACCTTCACGCGTTGATTTTCATTACAACTCTACGACGCGAATTCGTCGAAATCAAACCTAACCCTTTAACACAAATGAGGGGGGTAGGGGTGGGGAGGGCCGTTTTTTTTACCGGTTGGGGTGCCCTAAGGGGTTCCTGCATCTAAGTTTTACTTTAAAAGTAACAACTGTTCTACAATTATGCTTCATTCAGTAGCTAGAACTAGTGGAATGCTCCCGTCATGTGACCACTTGGTTCAACCTGCCTGTTCGCATTTTCAGCTGATCATGACTGAGATTCGAAAGACATGATTTATAATTAGTTAGATTTACATGGTTCAGAATTCCTATACATTATAATTAGTTAGCTTTGTTATAATCTTATCATTGAATGCATAAATTTCAACAGAGAAGACTTCTGAACTTACACAGGCGTTTGTATGGACAAAGTTTACCGTTTATTAATAGGCCTTAGAGCGGTTTTCACTTGACTGTCGAAAGTAATTGGTTTTGGTTTTGGTTTTGGTTTTACTACGCCCTTTGGTTGGCTAGTGTATTTACTTTGGTCTTGGTTTTACGACAGTCAAGTGAAAACCGCTCTAACAGTATATGCAACTTACATTTTACACTGAAACTTGTGTGTCTGTACGTAAACTAGCTTTGCACGACTTTGTTTGTGTCTTTTTGATTCTAGGTCCATTGGAAATTCTATGATTTGATTGGCAGGGTAATTGTTGAACTATCGGGAAAAACGAGGCAATTCTTTCAAGCACCAAAGACAAGAAGATCAGATGATATGCCACCGCAAAGCAAGAGAGAGCTTATAAAAACGTAGGGAAGGTCAGTGCTTTGTCGTTTCTAACGCAAGCCTTAAACGGCCTTGTCAGTCCTTGATACTGTGTTGACTAAACTGTAGTGGAAAATATAGTACACGGGCTTATCTCACACACTTTTTATTAATACGTCTAATAAATTAAAAGTATGTAATGCCAAGACATGGATTATACACCTTTATCCAAGACTGTTGTAGCCGTATCTAAGAGTAATAATCAGTGAGAGTTAACGCGTATTTAAGAGTCGACTTAAAATAGAAGTTGTCGAGATGTTATTCTGACAAGTAATAAAACACGCTTTTCTGATTATCAAAAGAACAGTTCCATGAGACTCTGATACGTCAGGCAGTAAAATAGCATCGTTTTTCGAGCAGTTTAAAATGCTGCCTTACAAGACCACGCCAAGATTAGCGCTGACAGGTTAGGGCATAATAAGAACAGGGAACAGCGGAATATTTTGTTTGACCGCTAAGATAATTGAAAACGGTTCTTGAATAAAATGCTTGCATGTTATCGAAAGAAAGGTTTTTTGCTCTGTTGATTTGTTTCCCTCCAAAACAAAGTAAAAAGAGAGAGAGGTTGAGTTATCTTTCGTTGTACTCGAATTAAAATAATCAGTTTCTTACCTTGTTTGATTCTATGTTGAAACAAACGTGTTTCCGTTTCGGTGTTTTGAATCGGCGTTTCTGAGATTCCGTTGCCACGATAGTTTGTTACCCTCGCTGCATGCTAAGATATCAATCCAACTCACCAAGCAACTTGAGTTTTAGCAGAGAAAATAGTATACTTTTAAGCTGTTTTCCCAACAGCGAGCGGTCGTAGTCATTCAGTTTTGACAGGCAACACTATGAAAGACAAAGGCGAGAAGAGTGGCTTAAGCTCGAAACTTTCTTTCTGTTGACTTTTGCTGCGAGCTTTTATTAAAAACTCTATTTGCGATTGCTTTTGTGGAGGGATTCGAACAGGAATATTAATTGCGACTAAAACACACAATTATCACGCGCCAATGGCGAGGCGCGCCTGTCACCCATCAATAGCCTACTCTGAAACCGCCAAATCCCGGTGTTTTCTTAAGATTGTTGATTCAATTTACCACGTTCCCAATGTTGTGCCGAGGTTATGATTAACTTGCTTACGAGCTGTTCACTAGAGTTTGGGAACTTCACGTCAGGTTGGAAGTGAGTGTCAGAGACGGGATTTTGGCCTAGTTGAAGGGCACTTAAAAAACCTAAAAAATCCGCTTAGCCTGTTTCTTTACAGTTCGAGTTGAACAGCGTCTTGGGGTTACAGGCGAAAGTTGCTTACTGCTCAATCGCAGTTGGTTATAGTTGTGAATATGGAGAGCTCTAAAATTCCAATGCGAGGCAAAGTCAAGGACGCTGAGGCCGAAGCCTTACTTCGATTGCTTCGCCAGGAGAAGGAATATAGCGAAAGACTGTTAGCGCCGCAAATTCAGCAAAGAGTTCCTTTACCGGCAATAGGTAGCAGTGGTAATGATAATACAACGCAACAACCGCAGCTATGCGAGCAGGAAACTGTTGCAACATTTATAACGCAAACAGGAGAAAGTTCTGGCTTTCTTTACGATAATTACGAGAAAGAGTTGCTAAGTGATTCAAACTTTATATGGACACCGAAAACGGATGTGGACAACCAGCCGCGTGCTTCGTCTCACAAAGGTGTTTACGTTCCATCGTTTTCATGGAGGAACGAACAATGTTTCTCCTATCCACAGTTTGATCAGCCTCGGAAAAAGTCGAAGGCTCGGACGTTACCGCCGATTGAAATACCAGTATCACCATGCAGTGATCTTCCCGAGCGACCTACCTGTCCCAGACCGGGATCGCCGAAGTTTTGGGACGATTAACCCCGATATACTGAAAATCTACATGAGTTAGTCACTGGTTAGTCGCAGTAAAAATTCGCCCTCAGGCATCTGAAATAGCTTACTACCGGTAGCCGGGAGAAATTTACCATATGGAATCGATTTCCCGTTTACCGCCTGCCTTCCAACAGTTGCACACGATATTCGGGATTATGTTTCTAATACGGGCTTAGTGATCCCACATAGATCGTGGCCATGGTGGGTTTAATTGAGCAGTTGGAGCAGCTGGAGTAGTGGCAGTTTTTTTCGAAAGTCAACCTCAACGAAAGCGTCATATTGATTGTATTTGGTTATCAAATGATTGAAGAGCATGCGCTTACAGAGGTCTCTTGAAAGATCGTTTATTGAAGAGAAGTTAAAGGCTGTTTAATATTCCTTTCGTGCCGTCAGTCTTTTTGTTTGTCATCCTCTGCGGTTAAATGATCTGTCGGCGACAACAGCCTAGTGACTGTTTCGCTCGTTTCGTGAAAACACATTATCTCCCAACTGAAATAACCGTCAGTAGATCTTTGCAAAAACTTACCTTTCTATTAAAAGTAACGTACTTGAATTACTGTCTAGATAATTAACTAATTTTCGGCAGTTAATCGTATTTGGATTGGATCATTCAAAACAAGCAAAAACAAGTATGGAGTTCCGGAGAGATCGTTGTCTCACGATTTCAATCGAGTCCCAGTTGACACTATTCCTAATAATTATGAAAGGGTCTGAAAGAAGAAAACTAAAATTAACGAGGTTTTCGAGAGAATTACAGACAGCAAAATGATAAAATGGCTCCTTTGTTTACTGTAGCAAAAAGGAATCTTACTGAGCAAAATGAGCGACATCCAGGGACTGACGTTATTTACATACCCCTGTTGTGTCTACAAAAATAGCTACTTTTTAAAAATATATTCTGAAAATGCACGCACACTGTAGACATTATATTTACTTAGTTCCTTTTAAAGGAAGAGTCATATTTAAACACTATTAAGGCACGACGGCGAGTTTGAACACCTCTTTTCTGTACCTCTGACTGTAAGTAAGTCTGTAAGGTAAATTTAAAAATGTGGCCCTTCAAACTTTTCAACGTCTTTTCATGTATGTTTAGTTTCTTTTGTTCTATGAGCTTGAAAGTTAGAGTAATTCAAAATACTCTTTCAATGCAAACCTGTTATGAACAAAACTTTTTCTACAGTTATTTTCGTTCGCATTTTCCAGTCAGTGTTTGGGTAAAGAATCGTTTTTTTTCCTCAATGATTTCTTATGAATGTTCACTAATTAGAGTGCAATTAAAATTGCTTACTCTAGTAATGGAGTAAGAAATCAAACCGAATTTTCACATTTTGCGTTTCACTTGTGTTGCTTGCTTTCCACCTGGTTAGTTGACACATGTACACATATTTTGAATTTGCATAATTGAACTGAAGTTTGTTCAAGTATGCTTGCTCAAACAACTGAACGACTGGGCGACTGATTGATAGCAAGTAAATTGAACAAATAACGTCTTAGAGAGGTTCTTTTACAAATCAATATCAATGGTTAAAGGTGTTTAAGTTGTCAGCTTTTAGATCAAGTCACGGAAACATACAAAAAATTGTCTATGGGTACGATAACTTGATACCCTTCTCTGGCAAAACCTGATCACAGCTTAGTTTTACTGCTTTGCAAAGCATCTTCAAAAAGTGTGTATCACAAGCGACGAAATGAAATTTTGTTTAAGTTGCCAATAATCTGGAAGTTACTCTGGTGGCTATAGACACGCTATTTTTTTTTTTTATAACACCGAAAGAATTAACTGTAGTTTGCTTACTCAGAAGGATACGCTTTTATGATTTCCAGAAAAGTACAGCTGGTGGTCCGCTTTGATAACCACTGCTGACTGCTGAACAACGAAGCTTTCAGGAATTGAGTCAGATGCGGTTAGGATTTTCATTCAGTTATCGCTCTAAATTCTAAATCCCAGAAACAATAGATAACCTTAGAATCTGAGACAAGAATGACTACAAGTACAAAATCTTCTCAATACTAACTATTGTTCATGCGTGTACCAGCATCATTTTGGCGGGAAAACGTGGTAGCCATCGTCATTCTACTACGAGTTTTAGCAAGAGTGTCGTAGTGGCGGGAACAAGTTAGCTTGCGTGGCAGGGGCAAAAAGGGAAGGGAGTGGGGGAGGGAGAAAAGCGCGAAAGGGAAAAGGGAAACTCTCCCCAATCCCTCCCTTTTCTCTTCCTCCCTATATCCCCTACCGCTTTCGACGCCTGCTACGCAGGCTAGGAACAAGTTATCAAATGTAAGAAGTTTCATTATTCTGCTATCGGGAGAGGGCTTAACCTCCTTAAGTGTAAATAACCGTATTTACGTATTAACCTTTTTGATGAAAAAAGGTAATTTGAAGCTTTCCAGGGTGTCTTTTTTTTTTTTTTTAGAACACGCACTAAAACTTTAAGTTAAATCTCGTCCTCGTCCTCGTTCTCGACCTCAAATCTAAAGCTCTCTAATTTCGGCCCCAGTTCTCTTCTCGTTCCCAAAGTGACGAATTGATCTTCAACCCAATTCCCATACTAGAGTGTTCAACTATGCTTGCTCAAACAACTGAAAGACTGGGCAACTGCGGATTAATAGCAAGTAAATTGAACAAATGACGTCTTAGAGAGGTGTTTTCATAAATCAATATCAATGGTTAAAGGTGTTCAAGTAGACAGTTTTAGATCACGTCACGGAAACATACAACAATTTGTCTATGGGTGCGATAACTTGCTACCCTTCTCTGGCGAAACCTGATCGTAGCTTAGTTTCACTGCTTTGCAAGGCATCTTTAAAAAGTGTGTATTACAAGCGACAAAATGAAATTTTGTTTAAGTTGCCAGTAATCTGGAAGTTGCTCTGGTGGCTATAGATACGACCCTTGTTTTGATAACACCGAAAGAAATAACTGTAGATTGCTTACTCAGAGGGATACGCTTTTATGATCTCCAGAAAAGTACAGCTGGTGGTCCGCTTTGGTAACCACTGCTGACGGCTGACTAACGAAGCTTTCAGCTATTGAGTCAGATGCGGTTAGGATTTTCTTTCAGTTATCACCTTGAATTCTCTTTTGATCCCTCATAAAAAAAGTTAACACATACTTTTTAGGTCAGCATTTCCAGTTTTATTATCTTTTACAAGTGCAGTACAAGAATTAGCCTCTTACGTTTTGCCTCTCTTGTTTTTGCTTAGTTTGTTAGTCGCTTGACTAACGCAGTAACTGGCCTACAATGCTGGAAAATTGGTAAAGTGAAAAGCCTGAAAACCTAGTTAGATTTTCTTTGGCATAGAATCACTGGAGCATCTGTTATGACTGACTTAGCCACTTTACACGGCCAGTCATTCCATTTCCCTCTTATGGAGCCTGAAGTAATTATGTGGCCACACTTTTCGGTTGATGGTTGGTCTGGTTGACCAATGCCCCACGCACTATAGCCGCTCAACAGAGTGTCGTCTGTCCAGTAGAACTTTGTGTCTGCTTTGCGGTGAAGTCCCAGCCATGCGCCATAAACCGTTACCTTTACTTGCTTAAGAATTAGATTGAAAATGAACTGATTTTCGGCAGCTGTGGTGATTTTAACCAAGTCTCCTCCCAGCTTCAGGCAGTTTCTTCGTGCGTCATCCCACTCTAACGTTGGCACATCTATGACGAGGTAACAGGACTTTCCATAAAGAACCCATCCGGTAGGACATGGCGATACTGAAATATGAACATTTCACAAGCCGAGTCAAGAATCGACAAAACGTTGAGTAGAATTTTCACCCCGTCTACAACGACAGTTGTTGAGGAGAAAATGGAAAAAAGCTAATAAAGCAATTCATTACCTTTGCTTGATTGAGCCGCAATGTAATCAACTTTTGCTTTGATGTGCGCCATCATTTCACGCTCGGTTTTAGCCAGGCCGCAATTGTTGTTTACAACAAAGTTTTGTCCTGCTTGAGGGTTCAGCTTATCGACTGGTTTGGGACTGGAGTTTTGGGTCCTCCCGCCAGATTTAGAAGTTATTGCCAAAAGGCAAAAAAGAAACACTTGTCTAGGACAAAAAATCATGTTATCTTCCAAAACCTCGAAAGACGATCAAGGATAGGTAAATTGTGAATTGTGATTATTGCGTGAAGATATATATTCTATAACTTGGGGATGAGTAAATTCACTTGTCATAATAGTAACGATGATTATATAGAACAAGAACATTTTCTAGTTCTATTTACGCCACTGAAGCGGAAGTTAATGTGTAAAGACCCCCCTCCCCCCAGGAAAAATCGATTTTTCCTTAAGGGAGGTGGGGGGAGGTCTGTACATAGGCTAGGTGTTGACTGATCGAAATAAACGAAGTGAAATGTCATCACTGTTATGAAGAGTGAATCTGTTTAAGGTATGTAAGCTCATATTTATAAAGCTGAATTTGACACTTTCTCCAGTAATTCCTATCAGCATCATAACTTCTATAATATTCTCATGGCCCGGCAAAAATAAAAGACCACCTATAATCTCGATCGATAGTCCAGCGCTTGTTGTTGTTTTATTCTTTACACGGTTGCAGTGAGTGTCGCTTGCGTTTTGCAATTTCAGTACCAAAGGACAAATACGATATGCGAGGAAAACAAAGCTAAGAGGCATGATATTTTTTTTTCTTTTAGTGAATCATTTCCTTTGCTGGTTCGCTTCTCGCCTCTGAAATAATTAATTTGTGAAAAAGACCGCAGATAGCTGCTAACCATCACGCAACGTGACCACTTTGCAAGTTGCGAGAACATCGTTTCTCGGTCCCAGGCCTCGTCTCCCCCCTTCCCCTCCCCGCTTCGCCGGCTCAATGAAAAGTACACCTGGTGATCCGCTTTGGTAACCACTGCTGACGGCTGAATAACGACGCTTTCAGGAATTGAGTCAGATGCAGTTATAGAATTCTCTTTCAGTTATTACCCTAAATTCTCTTTTCAGTTCATCCCTCATTTTGAAATGACTAATAGAGAAGTTCGCCCAAACGTTTTTTCGCATGTCCAGTTTTATTAACCTTTTATAAGTGCAGTACAAGAATTACCCTCTTACTTTTTCCTAAGTGTGCAAGTCGCTTGCCTAACTCAGTAACTGGCCTACAATACTGGAAACTTGGTGAAGTGAAAAGCCTGAAAACTTCGATTTTCTTTGGCATAGAATGACTGGAGCATGTGTAATCCATGACTTATCCCATTTACATAGTACCTCATTTCACTTTCCTTTTCCGGAGCCTGTAGCGTAGATGTTGGCACACTTTTCTATTGATGGACTGTTTGGTTCACCAGTGGTCCGTGCACTATTTGCAATTTTCAAAACTTTCATGAAATATTCCTCAAGCATAACAGGGCTCAAGTCTCTTCTTAATTCATAAGAGGCAATTTGAGCCCTTAAATGCGTAAGGAAAATATTTAACGACAGTTTAAAAATTTTAGAATTTACAAGGATTTGTATGGAAAACCATGCAAGCGTGACTGGATGGCAAAAGTTGTTTTTCTCAAACAAATGCTTCTATCTTTCGGCGGCCGTTACACTCGCTACGTTTGAGATACACAGCTGAAAACTCTCAGGTTACTTAATTTTAATATGCTCTTTCAGCTTGTGCTAACAAAATTCATTCAATAGTGAACCGTTTACGTGTTTACCGAAAGTTGATTACGTGATAAGGTCATGCAAAGAGCCTATAGCGGACTGGCGCGTCCACAATAACGATCCCAGAAACAATAGGTACCCTTAGATTCTGGGACGAGAACGACTACAAGTACGAGATTTTCTCAATACTAACTATTGTTCATGCGTGTACCAGCATCATTTTGGCGGGAAAACGTGATAGCCATCGTCATTCTACTACGAGTTTTAGCAAGAGTGTCGTAGTGGCGGGAACAAGTTAGCCTGCGTGGCAGGCGCAAAAAGGGGAGGGAGTGGGGGAGGGAGAAAAGCGCGAAAGTGAAAAGGGAAACTCTCCCCAATCCCCTTCCCTTTTCTCTTCCTCCCTATATCCCCTACCCCTTTCGACGCCTGCTACGCAGGCTAGGAACAAGTTATCAAAAGTAAGAAGTTTTATCATTCTGCTATCGGGAGAGGGCTTAACCTCCTTAAGTGTAAATAACCGTATTTACGTATTAACCTTTTTGGTGAAAAAAGGTAAATTGAAGCTTTCCAGGGTGTACTTTTTTTAAGAACACGCACTAAAACTTTAAGTTAAATCTCGTCCTCGTCCTCGTTCTCGACCTCAAATCTAAAGCTCTCTAATTTCGGCTCCAGTTCTCTTCTCGTTTTTAAAGTGGCGAATTGATCTTTAACCCAATTCCCATACTAGTTTGTTCAAGTATGCTTGCTCAAACAACTGAAAGACTAGGCGACTGCGGATTAATAGCAAGTAAACTGAACAAATGACGTCTTAGAGAGGTGTTTTCATAAATCAATATCAATGGTTAAAGGTGTTCAAGTAGACAGTTTTAGATCAAGTCACGGAAACATACAAAAATTTGTCTATGGGTGCGATAACTTGCTACCCTTCTCTGGCGAAACCTGATCGTAGCTTAGTTTCACTGCTTTGCAAGGCATCTTTAAAAAGTGTGTATTACAAGCGACAAAATGAAAGTTTTTTTAAGTTGCCAGTAATCTGGAAGTTGCTCTGGTGGCTATAGATACGACCCTTTTTTTTGATAACACCGAAAGAAATAACTGTAGATTGCTTACTCAGAAGCGGATACGTTTTTATGATCCCCAGAAAATTACAGCTGGTGGTCCGCTTTGGTAAACCACTGCTGAGCTGAATAACGAAGCTTTCAGGAATTGAGTCAGATGCGGTTAGGATGTTCTTTCAGTTATCGCTCTAAATTCTCTTTTCATCCCTCATTTTGAAATGAATAAAAAAAAGTTAGCACATACGTTTTAACGCATTTCCAGTTTTATTAACCCTTTACAAGTGAAGTACAAGAATTACCCTCTCACTTTTTGCTTAGTTTGTAATTCACTTGACTAACACAGAACCTGGCCTACAAAGCTGGAGACTTGCTGAAGTGAAAAGTCTGAAAACCTAATTAGATTTTCTTTCGCAGAGAACGACTGGAGCAATGTTTATGTGTGCCTTACTCAGTTTACAAAGCCAGTCATTCCACTTTCCTTTTGCGGAACCTGAAGCGATCATGTGGCCACACTTTTCTGTTGATGGACTGTTCGGTTCACCAGTGTTCCATGCACCATAGCCGCTTAGCAGAGTGTCGTCTGTCCAATAGAACTTTGTGTCTGCTTTGCGGCGGAGACCAAGCCAGGCGCCATTTTGCATGACTTTTTGCTGCTTGAGAATAAGATTAAGGATAAACTGATTTTCGGCGGCTGTGGTGATTTTAACCAAGTCTCCTCCCAGCTTCAGGCAGTTTCTTCGTGCGTCATCCCACTCTAGCGTTGGCACATCTATGACGAGGTAACAGGACTTTCCATAAAGAACCCATCCGGTAGGACATGGCGATACTGAAATGTAAACATTTCACAAGCCGAGTCAAGAATCGACAAAACGTTGAGTAGAATTTTCACCCCGTCTACAACGACAGTTGTTGAGGAGAAAATGGAAAAAAGCTAATAAAGCAATTCATTACCTTTGCTTGATTGAGCCGCAATGTAATCAACTTTTGCTTTGATGTGCGCCATCATTTCACGCTCGGTTTTAGCCAGGCCGCAATTGTTGTTTACAACAAAGTTTTGTCCTGCTTGAGGGTTCAGCTTATCGCCTGGTTTGGGACTGGAGTTTTGGGTCCTCCCGCCAGATTTAGAAGTTATTGCCAAAAGGCAAAAAAGAAACACTTGTCTAGGACGAAAAATCATGTTATCTTCCAAAACCTCGAAAGACGATCAAGGATAGGTAACTTGTGAATTGTGATTATGGCGTGAAGATATAAATTGTGTAACTCGTAGATGATTAAATTCACTTGTCATAGTAGTAATTATAGTAATATAGAACAAGAACATTTTCTAGTTCTATTTACGCCACTGAAGCGGAAGTTAATGTATAAATCAACAAGCACGTTGGTGATAATAGAACTAGCTTTCCTGTATACATTCGATGTAGTTATTGAGAAGGTCTGAGAAGCATATGGTTCTGTATAGTATGCTTAGTTTTTTTAATCATATCTCTTTTTTAAAAAAAAAAAACGTTTGTGAAACGTTTGTAGTCATTGGAGTGGAATCTTCTCCTTTGATTTATTCAAAACGGTGAAATATTCGGTCAAGTCACGGTGCATAATGATTATTTTATGTTTGTAAAGGTACAATGAAAAATTAATATAGTAACATTGCATTCTGTTTTCTATGATTCTGACAAATGAAAGGGATCTCAATTTACAGGGGAAAATTATACCGTTGCATTAAATTCGAATTGCATCGTTGATTGAAATAGAAAAAAATAAACTGGGAATTTGAAAAAAACCCTGGAGGCAAAGGTCATGTGGACTAGTACATGTCAACGTTTTGAAAAGAACAAATATAACTAGTTGTAGCTTTCGCTAAGTGCCAACGAAAGAAAAAGAATTTTCCTACGTCACCGGTTTTAGTTCCAATGTGTTTATAAAACCATTTTAGCTGTTGAGCCAAGAATTTCCACTACAAGCATTCCTCCGGCTCTCCAAAGTGAGAATTTTTGAATACGCTATGAACCCGGAATCGTGTCGACGCTAAATCCGGATTTTTTTCATCCGGTGACGTAACAAGATCGAGCCGAGATCTTTACTGTGAATACTGTATTCAAGACGGCAACCTCGGCTCCAGTAAAAACCTTTGAATTGAGAGGTCCACTCAACGCGTAAATAAAACCGACTGGTTCTTTCTTGCCGAATCTCAAATGTAGTGGTGCTTCTGCCTGACGTTAGTTGAAGTGGAGATTAAAACAAAACTTAATGCAAGGCTAGAAAAACGGCAAAGAGCTGATTCATTTGAGGTCAATATTTCGGCCAACAAAATTAGTCTTCTTCAGGGCCAGAGCTACACTATAACGCCTCGTCTAATTTAAATTCAAATTTTACGAGCCGTTATAGTATTCTCGTAGCCTCTTCGCTTTAGTCGATCTCCAGGTTTCTCAAGTGAACAATATAAATGAGTTAACATTCTGCTAGATTTGCTGATTTTCCCTTTTGTGCTGAAGTTATTCTCTAATCCGCATGGCAGGCGATAATAGGGGAGGGAGAGGGGGGCGGGGGGAGTTCCTAATCAATACCCCGGCTTTTCAGTAAACCCGACAGATTTACGACAGGTTACAGGACAAATTGTAGCTCTGGCCCTGAAGAAGACTAATTTTGTTGGCCGAAATATTGACCTCAAATGAATCAGCTCTTTGCCGTATTTCTAGCCTTGCATTAAGTTTTGTTTTAATCTCCACTTCAACTAACGTCAGGCAGAAGCACCACTACAAGGCCTACTCTGGGACCTAAAGTCGCCTAAAGTCGCCCAAAGTCGCCTTAAGTCGCCTAAAATCGCCTTAAGTCGCCTAAAGTCGCCTTTAGTTTCCTTAAGTCACTAAATCATTCAAATCTTAACGAGGTTCAAATTGTCTTGTAGTTATTACTTTTTTAGTTTTCCATTTCCAGAATGCATGATTTCTCATAAAGTGTATAATAACCTGTGTTAGCCACAGACCCACCCCACCCCCCACAAAAAAACTCCCACGGTGAGTAAAGACCCATTAATTTCTTCTCCAGCCCTCTAATTTATACATTTAATTACTTTACACAATTTACTACACGTAATAATTAGTCGTAAGCAATACAAGAATAATCATTCTTGTATTGTTTATGCAAAAATGACAACATATAGTACTTTATCCACTCACTTGTACAGGTATTTTATTAATTTCATCCGGGAGGTTTGTCTCATATTTCTCAGTAAAAATATTGTTTAAAAAGGTATTCAAAGGTTCAAGTTCTAGCTAAACTACATTAAACAGTGTGCAAAGAGAGTAGACAGAGTAGTGTCCAGGCAATAGCCCTGGGGTACTGGATTTTATGACTGGGCTAGTGAACTGCGTTTTTAACTTGCCTGGCTGACGAGTAAAGTTTTTTAGGAAATTCAGATTACAGAAGAACTGTAATCAGTCCCATTCATAAAAAAAATTGGGGTTAGTCAAAATGGCTTTCAGGCTAGTGTATGCTAGGCAAGCTGTAAAGCCGACTTTCTTTGCACCCTGGACAAAATATAGTTAAAACTCTTTTCTACTGCTTTGTGAGAGTCCAACATTGAAAGACATTTCAAGTAACTAAGATCAATACAGGTAGGTTGAAGGGAGAGAAAAAAACAATTATTGCCGCCACAACATTAATCTAAATTTTCTGGTAGTTATTACAAGTCTAAAGGTCAATCGAAAAAAGTGTCCATGTAAATTACCGACCCAGATTTTAAGAGCAACTAATGATAAGTTTTTTCTCCGGCACACAACCTCTGATCTGTATTTACCGTCGAATTATATCCATCTATCACTGACAGAAACACAATCACTCTTATAAACTTGACCACTTAGCTTAGCTTGTACAGTCGTCTCTTTAGGTCTTCCCTTCCAGACAGAAATTCAAGCTTTGTACATCGAAGGTGCGTAATACTGCTCTTTGTTTATGTTGTCGTGATTGCTCCCTGCCAAACGATTTGATGTAATCGATCATTATTGATGAAGAACGTAGAAAAGCGAAATAATACTGTTCTTTCCTCTACGTTATGGCCGCCCAGAAAGTAGCGTGTTTTGATCACGTGACTAACTGGTCTGGAGGCGGGGACAGGGCGGGACCGAGAAACCATGGAAATTAGCTTGCGACTGCAGTGGAATTCTGGGAGAAGCAAAATGGCGGATAGAATGTTGTACCTCGCGTTTTCGTTTAAAGATCTCCTTTTAAATGGAAATTTCTGACATAATAATGGAAACGTTTACACTTGGTACTGCCATCGGTTTAAACATGACGCATAATGCTTCCTTTTGTGCTGAGAGCGTAAACACTGCCGCGTGGAACAGACCGAGAGAGGTTGGTTGAAGCTAAGCTTAGTTGTTTACGTTTCTGCTGGTGAATAAATGCACTCATGAAATCAACCCGACTGGAAAGTTTCCAGAGAGACCATGGATAAGAGAGTACGGTTCACTAGCGAAGCAAGTATTTGGAAGTGTTTTGTTTGACTGAGACAGGAAAGGAGCAATATGTATACGGCGAGAACTACAAACTTTTTGTTTTGAATTCAATTGGAAAAACATCCTCTTAGCCAAGCTTGTGGGGACAAACATTTACAGAGCAAGTGCCAAGACATACAGTGGGGATCGTCATTTCCATAATGTGCGATATCGATAAGTGATTTTAGATGTTTTAAATTAATTACTTAAATGTTTGTTGTCAAATTATGAAAAAAAGACACTTGAATATAAAGTTTTTGCTACAAACCAGCTCACAGTATTTTACGGAGATGTATTGAAATACTCTACTTTTATGGTTTTATTTTTTGGAAAAAGAAATGCAGGAACCATTGATTTTTTGTCCCTTATATTATGAAATAATGCATTTAAAGACCAAGAGAAAATTTACCCTTTTGGTTGCTTCTAACTCAGATTTTGTCTCTGCTAATGTAATACTAAACCAACACCCTTGATATTAGCCTGTGCCACAGATGGAACTAAACTCTGGGTTAAGTCCATCTGCAAAACAGTGGCAAAATCCTAGTTCTGGGCCCCCTGTGTGTGTATCAGGATTAGAGAACATGCCAGGACTGGACTGTTAAAAATGCCATTGTCCATTTGCCAATCATGTTGAAGGGGAACTCAAAATGCTGGTAATTCATTTAGGCCCAGAACAAGGATATTAGAGCTGCTTCACAAATGTTACTAACCACGGTTAGAATACACCTGCAACACAAGCTACCTTGATATTTAATGTTCAAAATATTAGGTAGCTGAGGTTGTTGAAAATTTGGAAGACTAATGTAGATGTCTTCAAGACTGAATTAATTTATGCTACAACATTGTGTCCCTAGAGAGGTAGTGTTATCAGATTTTGATTTTGTATATGTTGTAGTTCATTTTTATTTGAGTTAATTTTTATTTTTCCATCGTTTCTGGGTATGGTTATGTATGCTAATGAATTTAAAACAAAGGGAAACCAAAAATTAACTGAAATTAAAAATTAACTGCGACATATTGACACTAACATGTAACTCACCTAAATGTCTTTCTCCTTAAGTCGCCTAAAGTCGCCTTAAATCGCCTAAAGTCGCCTTAAATCGCCTTAAGTCGCGCAACATTTTGACCAAATTTTCCTAAAGTCGCCTTAAATCGCCTTAAGTCGCCTAAAATTACGGCGACTTAAGGTCCCAGAGTAGGCCTACTACATTTGAGATTCGGCAAGAAAGAACCAGTCGGTTTTATTTACGCGTTGAGTGGACCTCTCAATTCAAAGGTTTTTACTGGAGCCGAGGTTGCCGTCTTGAATACAGTATTCACAGTAAAGATCTCGGCTCGATCTTGTTACGTCAAGTATATATGTTACATGCGGGTAAAATATGTTCTTATGTTAAACCAGTACTTAACAACCAGGGATTAGCTTTTAAGCAGTATGTGAATTACATAACAGCATTATTTGTATTCGACTTATTAGTGAGAAACTACACGTACACTGGATACCTTTTGCGCCGCCGCGTAAATCGTCCTGGATAGAGCTTCTGTTCATACGGAAGAACGGTTCTGGCGGCGCGATTTCTTTAACGAATTAAAGCTTCGCCGCGCCGATCTTGAAGTGGAACTTCACATATCGGATAGCTGGTTCTGTGCTATACTTTGGTGCCGAGTGTGAACACCTATTCGGTCCGTCACGGAAGTAAATAGGGACCTTATATAAGCAATGACAACGACCACGGCAGTGAAAACGTAGCAAAAAAAATGAATTTTGCGTTCTTTCAAACTTAATCGCGTCTATTTGGACCCGCTCAATATGTCAAATGCAGGCGACTTTTCCTGGAGTTGAATTCGTAAGGATTTTATTCAAGTTCAAACAGAGAAAGGAAAATTCGTAGTCGTATGTCCATCCACGTCCTCTATGAAACGTCAAATTAGGAGGTTTCACGTCGTAGTCGTGCAGTGGACGTCAAAGAAATGTACTAAAAAGCGTGTTGCGCGTGCAGAGCTGTTGTTTTGATCATTAAACCTATTGTGCTTTGAAGTTTTCGTCGTGGTCGTGGTCGTCGTTGCTTAAGCTCCCTAATTAGTAGGACTGGAACCCAGTGAGACGGAGGTAAATATTCACGAGTGAGGACTGGAATTTAGTGCACCAAACCCTCTACGCGCCAAGCGCGCGGGCACGATGTTTGATTGTGAAGACCTTTGGACTCGTTATAATGACTGTCGTGCATGAGTTCACGTGCTTAAGATAGAGCTATAAGCTAGCAAACAAAAGATTGACGATTTGTGTATTAAAGAGGGGGCTTTAGCGGATTACTGTTGTCCAAAGCTCAGTGAACAAAACATAAACAACCGTCATCAAATTTATCCTTTCAAATCTATGTTGTATATTCCAGTGTCATAATAGATTGCAAGTCTACTGCAAATGCACCCTCTGGCTAATTCAAAAATTCAAAGATTTCATCCCCTGTTCTATGATTCTGTTCAATGGGGCAGTATATTGCTTTTAGTGTCATAAAAAGGCCTGAAATTGGTGTTTTATACGTTATAGTCTAAGAAGTCAAAGCCTTTGCAGAAACCTGTAATATGCACCCTTTAAATGTACAGCGCAAGATCGCCAGCCCCGGCTCCCGCGGCCCCCACCTGTTGCGGGCTCCATTAAGTAGGGAGTTTTAAGCAACTTCGACGGCAACGACAATAATTTCTTAAAAAAAGCATCATACCTTTCGGTACAAATCCTTTACGTCATTGCATAACCACCGTCTGAAATTTCCCCATTTCACATTTAATGGAGGACCTGAACGCAAGACAAAGGTTTCTTCCCTTTTTCTGAATTTGGATGCAGTCCTTTAGAATTTCATTTCCAGAAAAAAATTGCCAAAATTTGACAAATTAAACGAGGTGACGTAATAGTTACGTTTTTCTGCTTTCCAGTGCTTAATAAAGCTGCCTAGTATCAACTAGTAGCCTGGAAACCTAGTTTATAGCTCTCTATAGTTTAGGATACATAGGCACTAGTTATACCTTAACAGGCAAAATGACATTATTCTATCTTTTCTTGAAATCTTTTTATCACCAATGTAATGCATACGAAAAAATTTGCTGGATACCAGTCTCAAACACGAAATAGTTATACTTTTAACACCCCATTGTGAAACTGTACAAAATGGTCCTTTGACAAGAAGCTCTTGTTCCGTTCAGGACTTCTCATTCATGTACAATATTTACAGCAGTTCCAGGTATAATTCGTGGTTATCAATTATTTGTCCACTGCAGAAAGTCGTGTCCATCAGAGGTTATTAAACTCTCGCTTGTGAAGGCCAACACGCCATGTCGATCTTTCCTCGGGCTTCGTAACGTTCAAAAGTATATCATTGCTCGAAATATTATGGTTCTGTTGGTTTTCTACGCCATATTTTGCTATATTTTCACCTTGCCATTCATGGGTTGCTTGAGTAACGGTGTTACAAAGAATTCGTGCCATCTTTTTTGGTATATGATCCACTTGATCAGCTACTGTAGGTCGTGCATGTTTTCCAATTCTGGTCATTTTTACTTGGTTCTGTAATCCTGTTGCGACGAGCTGGTGTGGCCCCAAAGTGGAAGCTATTCAATGAATCCCTGAGGCTGGTAAGACGTCTGTGAAATTTTCCTATGTGTGCCTGAAGTGTTATCAAAGGCCAGAACACCGGTGACTAAACATGTCATTTTCGTCTTTAGTTCTCTTATCAGACTATTCAAACAAAGGTTTAGGAATTTGAAACAATGAAGCCCCTTGTTCATTGGCTACATTTTGAAAGGCTTTTCTGCGAGCTAAATAATTATCTCAGGACTATTAGCTGTTTAAAATTTTCATTTTTGAAGCATCACAGACTTGCTGGAATCAATGTTTGCTTTCCTATTGTGCAAGTTTTAAGTCTGGCCAGAACAGAATCTTCGATACTTCACTGTGTTGTTCAAACAGTTTGTTTATTGTGATCATAAATTTGAATTCGAAAAGCCGGTGGTCTTAAGGTTGTTTTTAGTAGCTTATACACCTCTAGGGAAATATCATCAATTAAAAAAAAATCACGCGTTAATTCACGTGTTTCCTGTTTTACTGCCAGGTAATCGTTTCGCAGAGAAACCTTGATATATCACGAAGGGCTAAGGGAGTGGAAAAAATGTTCGTTATAACAAGGCTTGGTTATATCGAGTTCTTTTCAAATTACCCCGAGCGAAAAAATATGGTTCGTTATACCGAGAAGTTCGTTAAACTGAGTTTCCTTGCATCAAGTTTCTACTGTACTGTTTTACAACTTTGCGCGTTGGAGCTCTTTTCTATAGCGTCGCGTTATTTTCGAAATCCACAACGAGTTCTGCTATTTTTCGTTTTTCTGATTGGCAACGGAGAAACGTACAAAGGAGCTTATCTTATGTGAAGCAATTCAAGTAATAAAGTTTTTGAGCAGGTCACTCGCCTTTCATTAGTAAATCCCAATATCCTTCATAGTTGTCAGTTTGTTGGGTTTACGCACAAAAATAATCTTGGAAAATACCATGTGACGTCAAATAGTTGCATGGTTCTATTGGTGCTGTAAATACCTGGGATTTTGATATTAAAAGTTGGACATGCGGCAACTTACAAGGCCTTTTTTCTCTACAGTCAAGCCCCGCTCTACGGACACCCGCTTAATAAGAAAACCTCATTATCAGGGACAGTTTGCTATGTCTCTGGGGAAAGAAAGCCCTTATATTTTCTCTTTATTCAACCCTCTTAATACAGACCCCCCGTTAATACGAACACTTTCTATGTCCCCCTAAGTGTCCGTTTTAACTAGGTTTAACTTTAATCAGTAAGTACATGTACATAGGAAGGCCTAGTGCGATTGACTGATCTGTAAACACAGTTCAGGATTGTTCTAAAATTTTATGCGATACCACAGCCCACGTTGAGATGTATAGTTATCTACATTACAATTGGTGTTGTTTCTCGAATGTTCTCATTATAGTTAGATTAGTTGTTTGTTCATAATTGTACAGTACAAAAAAGTTTGTTTGTCACGATCTGTACCTTGAATGAGAAAGGAAGCAGTTCAAAGCAAAATGATCCTGAATGGGTTATTTACAATATTGCCTAGACTCCTTGGGGACTGTTTAAGTAGAAGGAAAATACCGTCCTACAACCATGAGTTTGTGCAATCCACGTGCTAATAATTGTCTGAACTCTTGTTATTCACGTGAACACAGTATGTAGAACCTCGATATAACGAAAGATTTTCTTAACCCCAGCAACAGAAAAATATATGATTCAACGAGAAATATATGATTCAACGAAACCTCGCCATTGGGAACACATTTAGCGATTCCTTTAGGCCTTCTTTACACTGTAACACGTTATTTACAATGAAAAACATTTACTGTGTGACTGAAAGTATGAAATTATAAGAGACTTCACTTTCGCTTTTATTACTCTGTGCATTTATGTTGTCCAACTGTCGTGACTTTAACATAGAATTTGCAACGAGCTTGACTTGAGGTTGACGTACAACTTTGGGCGTTCTTCAATGTACGAATTTTAGTTGGATTAGTTGTCTGCTCACAATTGTACAGTACAAATAGGTTTGTTTATCACAGTCAGCAATTTGAATAACAAAGGACCTGGTTAAACGGTCTTAAAAAGACTGATCCAGAATGAGCTGTTTTGTATAATGCTCATAATTATATAAGCCCTTGGGAGATGGTAGACCCTAGGGGAGTACCCTCGGTGTGCTAGCAGACAATCCCTCGGGAGCGCTATCCAAACATCTTTTAGGGGGAGCCTTCAACTGTTTGCAAGCTTGCTTGATGCGCGTGGTTTGCCCGCCCGCATTCAATACTTTTTTCCGGCTGTGTGACTAATACAAATTTAGGTTGCCGGTACATTTTGCTTGACAATTTCGTTTAATTAAAATTTTTTTTATTACCTCAAAGTATAACCTTCATAGGCGAGGTAAGTTTTGAATTAATGCGGTCAGTGATTTTGAGCGTTTTCAACCCCCTATGGACTGCGAGCAGTCCCTCAGTCTTTTGCTCGAAAATCTGTAAGCGAGTGGGGTATGTGAGTATTTGTACAGCGAAGCCGCGAGCAGCGAGTTGGTAGGGCGCCATACTCCCTGCTCCGCAGGTGACTTAATTCCATGGGCATTTGGAAGCAAGGTTTGTTGCTTTAAAGGGCTTTCTGGTATACGATTAAACCAGTTAGTTCGCTGACGGTTTCAGGGGCACTGTGTGATGGTGGAGCATCTCATCTTCTTCGATTCATTATTCACACCAAATTCAAAATTCCAGTCAATTGAATTCTTAGAATTGTCCCTTTTCCATAATTTTTAAACATTTGCTACAGCTCTACTAATCTGTTATGCTATGAACGCTGTGTGGTAAAGCAAAGGAAAAAATGTCAACAAACTCATCTCGAATTCGGTGCATATTTTCAAGGCTGGATCTCGAAACAGTTAATCTTCAAATAAGGCAAATCCAGGATCCAGAGAAACTTAATCCAGGCTGTACTTACTAGCAATTCCCCTAGGTGCTTCATGCAGCGGAGAGATTTTTTTTTTAAAACCTAGAGATCTTTGTCGGTTAAAAAACGATAAACTCTTCAGGCTTGTGAATTATGTTTCGACTATTTTAACAGTCGAAAATGTTAAAACATTATTTATTCAATAACCAGCGCCTTAACACGTGAGGTACAGTAGCTTTCATTTAGTTTAACTTAAGCTATGATTTCGTCGTCCACAAGCTAAAACCTCTGTGTCTTTGTGGTGCATACGCTCGGCGCACAGAAAGTGTTACTGTACCGACGGAGAAGCCTTTACATTTGGATTGATAATTAAGACTCGCTCCTGTTGGTTTTATCAAACAGACAAAACTTTGAATACTTGAACAAGAGACATAAGGAACCCTCGTTAATTTTTGGTGCTTTCCTTGATGCCCTTTCAGTAATGTTAGCTTATTAAGTTAAAGCTCATGTATAGTTTTTCCTGGCTATAAAATTTCAAGGCTTTTTTGAAAGCATAGGTCTCCTTTAATGCCTCTTTTGAGATTGGCGTTTTAAGCGTTATCTGCAAAGGTTATTATTCCACTTTTCCTTCTTTTCATCCACTTTTTTTGCAGCCAGACTAAAAAACATTTATACATACAGAAAACGTCGCTTTTGAATTGCCTTGGTCTTCCTTAGCAGTGGTAGTTAAGTTACTTTTTAAATACTTTGTGAATCGTCTCGATCCATATCATATAATTAAGCTCGAGACAACCATTAATTAAATTTTGTAGCTCGATTACTTAATTAATAGACTGTGGTAAGACAACCTCGGCCTTGTCTACAACATTCCTGTTCTAAATTATTATCGGTACTCGTCTATGTATAGTTACGTTCCATTTTTGCGGCGCCTTCCTCTTTGCGTCCGACCGGCTCTTTCGTCTTGTTACAGGACGGCTGGCGTCGATTTTGGAATCATCGCCAGAAGGTGTCTTTCTCGAAAGTTGGTCAACGACGTTTCCCTCTTTGATACTTTGTAAACTCTGGGTTAATTCTTGCCACTTTGAAGCTACTCGTGTTTGGGATATTTCTCTGTTGGTCGCTGGGAGCAATTGTTGTCGATTTGTGGTAAGACCAGGGTCACAGATGCTTGGAAGCGACCTGCTTCTCAATGTTGGGCCATTGAACGAAAAGAACTTTCTTCTTTCTGCACGTTCATGATCTAGTCTTTGGTAAGTTCGAAAAGGACTTGGTTTGTCTTCGTCGATTGGAAAGTCAAGCTCTCTTCTCAACTTGGCCTCTTGAAAATAAATAGAGTACAATTCTTTCTTTGTTTGAAAAGATTCCTCGCCTTCATTGTGTTTGTCATTTCTCGAGAGCATACGTACAAACTCCTCACTTAAAGATGGAAAATTGTTCCTGTTCATCTTAACATCGCCTTCTGTCGCCTATTCTCATAGTAGTTTTTCATTGGAAAGTACTCAATGTAACTTTGAGTGCTTACACCAATTAACGCTGGCGCGATTTATTAGTAAAGTAAACAACCTATGCCATATGTCGGACTAAGACATTTGTTAAGGGGGTGCATTTTCCTTTTATCAGGGTGGGGATAGGGGTGGTTGATTTCAGAAGGTGAGAATCCTTCCAAGAGGCGTGGAATGAATACATTATTGCATAAAAAAATTGGTAAGAGTTACTGTAATGGTCGTACATTGACGCCAAATAATTAAGAAAAAAAAATTGATCACAATTGTAGGTTTGAAAACAAAAAAAAATATACTTGTTTGACCCAAGTCACCCCCTCCCCCCTCAAATACTCGGCCACTAATGCTGCAGTAATCACTTAAGGTGCCGTCTATTGTTGTAAGTATATTCCTTTGAAAAACAAAAGAAAACCTCCATCAATGGCAGTAATGTATGGACATTGAAAGATATAGAGCCTCATAGTTAAAAATTCCACGGTTTACTTTACAATGTCGCACTCTTTATAGTGTTAAATGCTTCGACCTTCCGCTGGCCTAACATGTCCACCAGGCGCCGGTTGTTCAAACGTTGGATAGCGCTATCCACCGGATAAATCACTATCCAGCGTATAAGTATTACGGAAATCAATTACGCTATCTGCTGGATAGTGATTTATCCGGTGGATAGCGCTATCCAACGTTTGAACAACCGGGGCCAGGATAGATACAAAATACAAACCATCTTTTATTGGGTCATAAACACCGCCCTGTTAAAAAAGCTTTTGAATGGTTCTTCAGTATTACAATACTCACTAGAACTAATTAATCAAGTTTTTCTTTTTTGCTTGGGATTAACTGTCTTAACACTCTCTCCATTATTCTTATGGCTTGGTTTATCTCTCTAATTGCCCCCAAGAATATTGGTATTTATTTTAAAAGAAATCTAAACTGAGAAGCAAAGAATATAAAACAAGTAGAAATCAATTATCACCCATTAGACGGCAATTGGCCATAGTTCTATCGGATGGTTTAAAATATTTCGGAGACGATTTTTGTCATGGTTGTCTAGTCTTAAAATCATGGTGCCTCATTGTATTTCAAATACGTTTTCGAAAAGTGTTTACTTAGCATTTATTTTTCTTCTCTAGACCCCATTTATTTTTGTGTGTTACAATGTACCGACCTCCTTGCTGTACGTTTCAGTCAACAACGCCAATGGGTCCCGGGCAATGGGTCTCTTAGGTAAGACTAGTGAACTGATTAAATGACGACTGGATTAAAGGGGTTAATGGGGATTAAAAACGTCGAGCTTAATTTACTGCTTTCCTAGGCTTTTTTAACTAGTGGTTAAGTAAAGTCATTGGTCAAATCGCTCATTCGTCACTCAAAAATGATTCGATTTGCTGGTAAATCTCCCGGAGGGAGTACTCTTTTATTTGGCCTAACCGCGGGTATGTGCATGTGCTGCTGAGCAGGGTATCAGTTTTCAGCGTCGTGAGTCGTAAACAAGGTATACACTTTCACTATTTAGCCTCTTCGCCTGGTGTCTTTTTGGACCGGAAAGACCGGAGTCAATTAAAGGAGTGTGGCGGTTCGAACGATGAGCGATCTCCATGTGTGGTAACAACGATCTCAGTTTTTTTTCCAGAAAACGCGCCCCGTGTATGGTGTAAGGGAATCGAAGACAGTCTTAGATTCTTGATTTCACGCCGTAGATTTTCGGATTGCTGGTACACGCGTACTGGATGCCAGTCTTTGTCACGTGAACTTGGATTCCGGATTCCAATATTTATTGGGATTCCGGATTCCACAAGCAAAATTTTCTCGGATTCGGGCCGGAATCCGAATTCCCTGTGGCGGAAAAACAGTTTAATTCCAGCAGTTAATTTCAAAAACTTACTCGCATGAGTGTTAAAAGAATTCAGGATCTTGAAATAAGGTATCGTATCTTAATCAGGATAAAGAAACGAACGACTTTTTGTCTTAAAAAGGGTCAGGATTTGAAGGCGTCGACGACACACCTCCACCCAAGTTTGCCTTGAGTGCCCCCCCCCTCCTCTGCAATTGCCAAACTAAGACGACCCTGAAGCTTGGCATTGAGTATTGTTTCAGAAGGACAGTCTATTGTTTTGGTGAATATGACCTTTTGCTGCTGGACACCATTACTTAAAATTATTTGCGAGATAACGTGTAACAACAATCTGACCTGTTGTTGTTGTTGTCGATGGATGGTTGAATGTTTCGTCCTGTTTGGTATATGTTTGGTAATCAGGTCTTCTTTAGATCCCACATTCTGCGGCATATTTGGTTGGGGGCTGGTAGGAACTCAACAGAATTTTATACGGGGAGGCTCCGCGCCCCGAGGTCCAACTCCTTTACCCTTGTTAACAGTATTTTTGAACGAGAAGGTATTTCGTGTACCACAGTATACCATCTAATGAAACATGGCACCTTTCACATTCCAAGATTAGAACTTTCCATTCCTTTAACTTCTGTAAATTCACTTTCTTTGAAATGTGAATAAATAATAAAACCAGAACGATTTCGCGACATTTTCACAGCCATAAAAAGTTTCTGATAGCCCTTCGGGCCTTTTTACAAACCGGAATGACAGAATGTTTTTTCCTTTCATATTCTTCAGAACTAGTAACATTCCTGCCTTTTCATGTGCCTGAATCCTAAAAGGGTCCCCATTTCGAGCGGAGCCTCCCCGTAAATCCTTATAGGGAGTACCCCCATCCAGGGACTGACGTTATTTACATACCCCTGTTGTGTCCACAAAAATAGCTACTTTTTAAAAATATAATCTGAAAATGCACGCACACTATAGACATTATATTCAGTTTCTTTTAAAGGAAGAGTCATATTTAAACACTATTAAGGCACGAGGGCGAGTTTTAACTGCTCTTTTCTGTGCCTCTGGCTGTAAGTAAGTCTGTAAGGTAAATTTAAAAATGTGGCCCTTCAAACTTTTCAACGTCTTTTCGTGTATGTTTAGTTTCTTTTGTTCTATGAGCTTGAAAGTTAGAGTAATTCAAAATACTCTTTCAATGCAAACCCGTTATGAACAAAGCTTTTTCTACAGTTATTTTCGTTCGCATTTTTCAGTCAGTGTTTGGGTAAAGAATCTTATTTTTTTCCTCAATGATTTCTTATGAATGTTCACTAATTAGAGTGCAATTAAAATTGCTTACTCTAGTAATGGAGCAAGAAATCAAACCGAATTTTCACATTTTGCGTTTCACTTGTGTTGCTTGCTTTCCACCTGGTTAGTTGACACATGTACACATATTTTGAATTTGCATAATTGAACTGAAGTTTGTTCAAGTATGCTTGCTCAAACAACTGAACGACTGGGCGACTGATTGATAGCAAGTAAATTGAACAAATAACGTCTTAGAGAGGTTCTTTTACAAATCAATATCAATGGTTAAAGGTGTTTAAGTTGTCAGTCTTTAGATGGAGTCACGGAAACATACAAAAAATTGTCTGTGGGTAGGATAACTTGCTACCCTTCTCTGGCAAAACCTGATCGTAGCTTATAAGTTTCACTGCTTCGCAAAGTATCTTCAAAAAGTGTGTCTCACAAGCGACAAAATGAAATTTTTTTTAAGTTGCCAGTAATCTGGAAGTTGCTCTGGTGGCTATAGATACGACCCTTTTTTTGATAAGACCGAAAGAAATAACTGTAGAATGCTTACTCAGAAGGATACGCTTCATGATCTCCAGAAAAGTACAGCTGGTGGTCCACTTTGATAACCACTGCTGACTGCTGAACAACGAAGCTTTCAGGAATTGAGTCAGATGCGGTGAGGATCTTCATTCAGTTATCACTCTAAATTCTCTTGTCATCCTTCATTTTGAAATGAATTTAAAAAAAGTTAGCACATAGGGCGCGTTTTATCGCATTTTTATTTTTGTCAACCTTTTATAAGTGAAGTACAAGAATTACCCTCTTACTTTTTGCTTAGTTTGTAATTCTCTTGACTAGCACAGTAAATGGTCTACAATACTGGAAACTTGTTGAAGTGAAAAGCCTGAAAACCTAGTTAGATTTTCTTTGGCAGAGAATCACTGGAGCACTAGTTATGGCTGACTTATTCACTTTACATGGAATGTCATTCCACTTTCCTTTTGCGGAACCTCCAGCGATCACGTGGCCACATTTTTCGCTTGATGGATTGTTCGGTTCACCAGTGTTCCATGCACTATAGCCACTTAGCAGAGTGTCGTCTGTCCAGTAGAACTTTGTGTCTGCTTTGCGGCGGAGACCAAGCCAGGCGCCATAGTGCGTGACTTTTGGCTGTTTGAGAATAAGATTAAGGATAAACTGATTTTCGGCAGCTGTGGTGATTTTAACCAAGTCTCCTCCCAGCTTCAGGCAGTTTATTCGTGCGCCATCCCACTCTAGCGTTGGCACATCTATGACGAGGTAACAGGACCTTCCATAAAGAACCCATCCGGTAGGACATGGCGGTACTGAAATGTAAACATTTCACGAGCCGAGTCAAGAATCGACAAAACGTTGAGTACTGAATTTTTACCCCGTCTACAACGACAGTTGTTGAGGAGAAAATGGAAAAAAGCTAATCACATAAAGCAATTCATTACCTTTGCTTGATTGAGCCGCAATGTAATCAACTTTTGCTTTGATGTGCGCCATCATTTCACGCTCGCTTTTAGCCAGGCCACAATTGTTGTTTACAACAAAGTTTTGTCCTGCTTGAGGGTTCAGCTTATCGACTGGTTTGGGACTGGAGTTTTGGGTCTTCCCGTCAGATCCAGAAGTTATTGCCAAAAGGCAAAAAAGAAACACTTGTCTAGGACGAAAAATCATGTTATCTTTCAAAACCTCGAAAGACGCTCAAGGATAGGTAACTTGTGAATTGTGATTACTGCGTGAAGATGTGTATTCTATAACTTGGGGATGATTAAATTCACTTGTCATAATAGTAATGATAATAATATAGAACAAGAACATTTTCTAGTTCTATTTACGCCACTGAAGCGGAAGTTAATGTATAAATCAACAAGCACGTTGGTGATAATAGAACTGGCTTTCCTGTATACATTCGATTTAGTTATTGAGAAGGTCTGAGAAGCATATGGTTCTATGCTTAGTTTTTTTAATCATGTCTCTTTGTTAAAAAAAAAAAATGTTTGTGAAACGTTTGCTAGTCACTGGAGTGGAATCTTCTCCTTTGATTTATTCAAAACGGTGAAATATTCGGTCAAGTCACGGTGCATAATGATTATTTTATGTTTGTAAAGGTGCAATGAAAAATTAATATAGTAACATTGCATTCTGTTTTCTATGATTCTGACAAATGAAAGGGATCTCAATTTACAGGGGAAAAATACGCCGTTGCATTAAATTCGAATTGCATCGTTGATTGAAATAGAATAAAATAAACTGGGAATTTGAAAAAAACCCTGGAGGCAAAGCTCATGTGGACTACATGTCAACGTTTTGAAAAGAACAAATATAACTAGTTGTAGCTTTCGCTAAGTGCCAACGAAAGAAAAAGAATATGCCTGCGTCACCGGTTTTAGTTCCAATGTGTTTATAAAACCATTTTAGCTATTGAGCCAAGAATTTCCACTACAGGCATTCCTCCGGCTCTCCAGAGTGAGAATTTTTGAATACGCTATGAACCCGGAATCGTGTCGACTCTAAATCCGGATTTTTTTTCATCCGGTGACGTAACAAGATAGCTCAAGATCGAGCCGAGATCTTTACTGTGAATACTGTATTCAAGACGGCAACCTCGTCTCCAGTAAAAACCTTTGAATTGAGAGGTCCACTCAACGCGTAAATAAAAGCGACTGGTTCTTTCTTGCCGAATCTCTAATGTAGAGGTGCTAATGCTTGACGTTACTTGAAGTGAGGATTAAAACAAAACTTAATGCAAGGCTAGAAATACGGCAAAGAGCTGATTCATTTGAGGTCAATATTTCGGCTAACAACATTAGTCTTCTTCAGGGCCAGAGCTACACTGAAAGGGAATACTATAACGCCTCGTCAAATTTAAATTCAAATTTTACGAGCCGTTATAGTATTCTCGTAGCCTCTTCGCTTTAGTCGATCTCCAGGTTTCTCAAGTGAACAATATAAATGAGTTAACATTTTGCTACATTTGCCGATTTTCCCTTTTGTGCTGAAGTTATTCTCTAGTCCGCATGGCAGGCGATAATAGGGGAGGGAGAGGGGAGCGGGGGGAGTTCCTAATCAATACCCCGGCTTTTCAGCAAACCCGACAGATTTACGACAGGTTACAGGACAAATTGTACCTCGTTTATGAAACAGCTATTAGCATTATACAGGTGATTATACGAGATGTTTTGTAAAAACAAAACTTTGCACTAGGCAAGTATATATGTTACATGCGGGTAAAATATGTTCTTTTGTTAAACCAGTACTTAACGACCAGGGATTAGCTTTTTGGCAGTATGTGAATTACATAACAGCATTATTTGTATTCGACTTATTAGTGAGAAACTATTCGTATACTGGATACCTTTTACGCTGCCGCGTAAATCGTCCTGGATAGAGCACGTAAGAACGGTTCTGGCGGCGCGATTTCTTTGACGAATTAAAGCTTCGCCGCGCCGATCTTGAAATGGAACTTCACATATCGGATAGCTGGTTCTGTGCTATGTTTGGTGCCGAGTGTGAACAATTCGGCCCCGTGACGGAAGTAAATAGGGACCTTATATATAAGCAACGACGTAGACGACGGTAGTGAAAACGTCGCTAAAAAAATGAATTTGCGTTCTTTCAAACTTAATCGCGTCTATTTGGACCTGCTCAATATGCCAAATGCAGGCGACTTTTCCTGGAGTTGAATTCGTAAGGATTTTATTCAAGTTAAAACAGAGAAAGGAAAATTTAGTAGTCGTATGTTCATCCACGTCCTCTATGAAACGTCAAATTAGGAGGTTTCACGTCGCAGTCGTGCAGTGGACGTCAAAGAAATGTACTTAAAAGCGTGATGCACGTGCAGAGCTGTTGTTTTGATCATTAAACCTATTGTGTTTTGAAGTTGTCGTCGTGGTCTTGGTCGTCGTTGCTTAAGCTCCCTAATAAGTAGGACTGGAACCCAATGAGACGGAGATAAATATTCACGAGTGAGGACTGGAATTTAGTGCGCCAAAGCCTCTACGCGCCAAGCGCGCCGGCACGATGTTTGATTGTGAAGACCTTTGGACTCGTTATAATGACTGTCGTGAGAGCTATAGAGCTATAAGCTAGCAAACAAAAGAGTGACGATTTGTGTATTAAAGAGGGGGCTTTAGCGGATTACTGTTGTCCAAAGCTCAGTGAACAAAACATAAACAACCGTCATCAAATTTATCCTTTCAAATCTATGTTGTATATTCCAGTGTCATAATAGATTGCAAGTCTACTGCAAATGCACCCTCTGGCTAATTCAAAAATTCAAAGATTTCATCCCCTGTTCTATGATTCTGTTCAATGGGGCAGTATATTGCTTTTAGTGTCGTAAAAAGGCCTGAAATTGGTGTTTTATATGTTATAGTCTAAGAAGTCAAAGCCTTTGCAGAAACCTGTAATATGCCCCGGCCCTTTAAATGTACAGCGCAAGATCGCCAGCCCCGGCTCCCGCGGCCCCCACCTGTTGCGGGCTCCATTAAGTAGGGAGTTTTAAGCAACTTCGACGGCAACGACAATAATTTCTTTAAAAAAGCATCATACCTTTCGGTACAAATCCTTTACGTCATTTCATAACCACCGTCTGAAATTTCCCCGTTTCACGTTTAATGGGGGACGTGAACTCAAGACAAAGGTTTCTTCCCTTTTTCTGAATTTGGATGCAGTCCTTTAGAATTTCATTTCCAGAAAAAAATTGCCAAAATTTGACAAATTAAACGAGGTGACGTAATAGTTACGTTTTTCTCCTTTCCGGTGCTTAATAAAGGTGCCTAGTATCAACTAGTAGCCTGGAAACCTAGTTTATAGCCCTCTATAATTTAGGATACATAGGCACTAATTACACCTTAACAGGCAAAATGACTTTATTCTATCTTTTCTTGAAATCTTTTTATCACCGATGTAATGCGTACGAAAAAATTGCTGGATACCAGTCTCAAACATGAAATAGTTATACTTTTAACACTCCATTGTGAAACTGTACAAAATGGTCCTTTGACAAGAAGCTCTTGTTCAGTTCAGGACTTCTCATTCATGTACAATATTTACAGCAGTTCCTGGTAAAATTCGTGGTTATCAATTATTTGTCCACTGCAGAAAGTCGTGTCCATCAGAGGTTATTAAAGACTCGCTTGTGAACGCCAACACGCCATGTCGATCTTTCCTCGGGCTTCGTAACGTTCAAAAGTATATCATTGCTTGAAATATTATGGTTCTGTTGGTTTTCTACGCCATATTTTGCTATATTTTCACCTTGGTATTCATGGGTTGCTTGAGTAACGGTGTTACAAAGAATTCGTACCATCTTTTTTGGTATTTGATCCACTTGATTCGCTCCTGTAGGTCGTGCATGTTTTCCAATTCTAGTCATTTTTACTTGGTTCTGTAATCCTGTTGCGACGAGCTGGTGTGGTCCCAAAGTCGGAGCTATTCAATGAATTTCTAAGGCTGGTAAGACGTCAGTGAAGTTTCTCCTATGTGTGCCAGAAGTGTTATCAATGACTAGAACACGGGCGACTAAACATGTCATTTTCGTCTTTAGTTCTCTTATCAGACTATTCAAACAAAGGCTTACGAATTTGAAACAATGAAGCCCCTTGTTCATTGGCTACATTTTAAAGGGCTTTTCTGCGAGCTAAATAATTATCCCAGGACCATTAGATGTTTAAAATTTTCTTCTTTGAAACACCACAGAACATGCTGGAATCAATGTTTGCTTTCCTACTGTACACGTTTTTAGTCTGGCCAGAACAGAATCTTCGATACTTCTCACTGCGCTGTGCGGACAGTTTGTTTATTGTGATCATAAATTTGAATTCGAAAAGCCGGTGGTCTTAAGGTTGTTTTTAATAGCTTATACACCTCTAGGGAAATATCATGAATTAAAAAAAAAATCACGCGTTAATTCATGTGTTTCCTGTCTTACTGCCAGTTAATCGTTTCACAAAGAAACCTTGATATATCACGAAGGGTTAGGCGACTGGAAAAAATGTTCGTTATAACAAGGCTTGGTTATATGGAGTTCTTTTCAAATTACCCAGAGCGAAAAAATACCGTTCGTTATACCGAGAACTTCGTTAAACTGAGTTTCCTTGTATAGATTTTCCATGGTACTGTTTTATAACTTTGCGCGTGGGAGCTCTTTCCTGTAGCGTCGGGTTATTTTCGAAATCCACAACGAGTTCTGCCATTTTTCGTTTTTCTGATTGGCAACGGAGAAACGTACAAAGGAGCTTATCTTATGTGAAGCCATTCAAGTAATAAAGTTTTTGAGCAGGTCACTCGCCTTTCATTAGTAAATCCCAATATCCTTCATAGTTGTCAGTTTGTTGGGTTTACGCACAAAAATGGAAAATACTATGTGACGTCATGGTTGCGTGGTTCTATTGGTGCTGTAAATACCTGGGATTTTGATATTGAAAGATTGGACATGCGGCAGCTTATGAGGCGTTTTTTCTCTACAGTCAAGCCCCGCTCTACGGACACCCGCTTAATACGAAAACCTCATTATTACGGACAGTTTGCTATGTCTCTGGGGAAAGAAAGCCCTTGCATTTCTCTAAATTCAACCCACTTAATACCGACACCCTGTTCATACGGACACCAATGACCCCCTATAAGTGTCCGTTTTAACCAGGTTTGACTGTAATCATTAAGTACATGTATATAGGAAGGCCCAGTCCGATTGACTGATCTGTAAACAAAGTTCAGGATTGTTCTAAAATTTTATGCGATACTACAGCCCACGTTGAGATCTATACAGTTATCTACATTATGGTTGGTGTTGTTTCTCGAATGTTCTCATTATAGTTAGATTAGTTGTTTGTTCAGAATTGTACAGTACAAAAAAAGTTTGTTTGTCACGATCTGTACCTTGAATGAGAAAGGAAGCAGTTCAAAGCAAAATGATCCTGAATGGGTTATTTACAATATTGCTTAGACTCCTTGGGGACCGTTTCAGTAGAAAGCATTGTTATCCCGGTCCTGTAACCATGAATTTGTGCAAATTCACGTGCTAATAATTGTCTGAACTCTTGTTATTCACGTGCACACAGTAGAACCTCGATATAACGAACGATTTTCTTAACCCCAGCAACAGTAAAATATATGATTCAACGAGAAATATATGATTCAACGAAACCTCGCCATGGAGAACACATTTAGCCATTCCTTTAGCCCTTCTTTATATCGAGGTTACACTGTACCTCGTTATTTACAATGAAGAAAAACTGTGTGACTGGAAGTATGAAACTTATAAGAGACTTCTCTTTCTCTTTTATTACTTTGTACATTTATGTTGTCCAACTGTCGTGACTTTAACATAGAAGGTGCAACGAACTTAACTTTAGCTTGACGTACAACTTTGCGCGTTCTTCAATGTACAAATTTTAGTTGGATTAGTTGTCTGTTCACATTTGTACAGTACAAATAGGTTTGTTTATCACGGTCAGCAATTTGAATAACAAAGGACCTAGTTAAGCGGTCTTAAAAGGACTGATCTAGAATGAGCTGTTTTGTATAATGCTCATAATTATATAAGCCCTTGGGAGATAGTAGACCCTAGGGGAGTACTCTCGGGGTGCTAGCAGACAATCCCCCAGGAGCGCTATCCAAACATCTTTTAGGGGGAGCCTTCAACTGTTTGCAAGCTTGCTTGATGCGCGTGGTTTGCCCGCCCGCATTCAATACTTTTTCCGACTGTGTGACTAATACAAATTTAGGTTGCCTGTACATTTTGCTTGACGATTTCGTTTAATTGAATTTTTTTGATTACCTCAAAGTATGACCCTCATAGGTGAGGTAAGTCTTGAATTAATGCGGTCAGTGATTTTGAGCGTTTTCAACCCCCTATAGACTAGAAGCAGTCCCTCTTTTGCTCGAAAATCTGTAAGCGAGTGGGGTATGTGAGTGTTTGTGCAGCGAAGCTGCGAGCAGCGAGTTGGTAGGGCGCCATACTCCCTGCTCCGCAGGTGACTTAATTCCATGGGCTTTTTGTAAGCGAGGTTTGTTGCTTTATTAAGGGCTTTCTGGTATACGATTAAACCAGTTAGTTCGCTGACGGTTTCAGGGGCACTGTGTGATGGTGGAGCATCTCATCTTCTTCGATTCATTATTCACACCAAATTCAAAATTCCAGTCAATTTAATTCTTAGAATTGTCCCTTTCCCATAATTTTTAAACATTTGCTACAGCTCTACTAATCTTTTATGCTTTGAACACTGTGCGGTAAAGTAAAGGAAAAAATTTCAACAAACTCATCTCGAATTTGGTGCATATTTTCAATCCTGGATCTCGAAACAGTTAACCTTCAAATAAGGCAAATCCCGGATCCAGAGAAACTTAATCCAGGCTGTACTTACTAGCAATACCCCTAGGTGCTTCATGCAACGGAGAGATTTTTTTAAAACGTAGAGATCTTTGTCGGTTAAAAAAGGATAAACTCTTCAGGCTTATGAGTTATGTTTCGGCTATTTTAATAGTCGGAAATGTTAAAATATTATTTATTCAATAACCAGCGCCGTAACATTTTTTTTTGAAGTGAGGTACAGTGGCTTTCATTTAGTCTAACTTAAGCTATGATTTCGTAGTCCACAAGCTAAAACCTCTGTGTCTTTGTGGTGCATATACCGTATGCGCACAGAAACTGTTACTGTACCGACAGAGAGGCCTTTACATTTGGATTGATAATTAAGACTCGCTCCTGTTGGTATATCATGAAACAGGCAAAACTTTGAATACTTGAACAAGAGAGATCAGGAACACTCGTTAATTTTTGGTGTTTTACTTGATGCCCTTTCAGTAATGTTAGCTTATTAAGTTAAAGCTCATGTATGGTTTTTTCTGGCTATAAAATTTCAAGGCTTTTTTGAAAGCATAGGTCCCCTTTAATGTCTCTTGTAAACGTTATTGTTTCACTTTTCCTTGTTTTCATCCAGTTTTTTGCAGTCAGACTAAAAAGCATTTATACATACAAAAAGCGTCGCTTTTGAATTGCCGTGGTCTTCTTTGGCAGTGGTAGTTAAGTTACTTTTTAAATACTTTGTGAATCGTTTCGATCCATATCATATAATTAAGCTCGAGACAACCATTAATTAAATTTTGTAGCTTGATTACCTAATTAATAGACTGTGGTAAGACAACCTCGGCCTTGTCTACAATATTCCTGTTCTAAATTATTATCGGTACTCGTCTATGTATAGTTACGTTCCATTTTTGCGGCGCCTTCCTCTTTGCGTCCGACCGGCTCTTTCGTCTCGTTACAGGACGGCTGGCGTCGATTTTAGAATCATCGCCAGAAGATGTCTTTCCCGAACGTTGGTCAACGACGTTTCCCTCTTTGATACTTTGTAAACTCTGGGTTAATTCTTGCCACTTTGAAGCTACTCTTGTTTGGGATATTTCTCTCTTGGTCGCTGGGAGCAATTGTTGTCGATTTGTGGTAAGACCAGGGTCACAGATGCTCGGAAGCGACCTGCTTCTCAATGTTGGGCCATTGAACGAAAAGAACTTTCTTCTTTCTGCACGTTCATGATCTAGTCTTTGGTAAGTTCGAAAAGGACTTGGTTTGTCTTCGTCGATTGGAAAGTCAAGCTCTCTTCTCAACTTGGCTTCTTGAAAATAAATAGAGTACAATTCTTTCTTTGTTTGAAAAGATTCCTCGCCTTCATTGTGTTTGTCATTTCTCGAGAGCATACGTACAAACTCCTCACTTAAAGATGGAAAATTGTTCCTGTTCATCTTAGCATCGCCTTCTGTCGCCTATTCTCATACAGTGGAACCCCGTTAATGCGACCACCGTTGGGCCATAAAATCCTGGTCGTAATAACGAGGTGGTCGCATTAACGGGGTCTTCAAAATAAGAAAATGACTCAATGGTTTTTACGTTTGGTTTGAAAGAATATGGCCGTAATAACGAGGTGGTCTTATAAACGGGGTGGTCGTAAGGCGGGGTTCCACTGTAGTAGTTTTTCATTGGAAAGTACTCATTGTAACTTTGAGTGCTTACATCAATTAACGCTGGCGCGATTTATTAGTAAAGTAAACAACCTATGCCATATGTCAGACTAAGACATTTGTTAAGGGGGAGCATTTTCCTTTTATCAGGGTGGGGATAGGGGTGGTTGATTTCAGAAGGTGAGAATCCTTCCAAGAGGCGTGGAATGAATACAATATTGCATAAAAAAATTGGTAAGAGTTACTGTAATGGTCGTACATTGACGCCAAATAATTAAGGAAAAAAAATTGATCACAGTTGTAGGTTTGAAAACAAAAAAATATGTACTTGTTTGACCCAAATCACCCCCTCCCCCCTCAAATACTCGGCCACTAATGCTGCAGTAATCACTGAAAAGTGCCTTCTATTGTTGTAAGTATATTCCTTTGAAAAACAAAAGAAAACCTCCATCAATGGCAGTAATGTATGGACATTGAAAGATATAGAGCCTCATAGTTAAAAATTCCACGGTTTACTTTACAATGTCGCACTCTTTATAGTGTTAAATGCTTCGACCTTCTGCTGGCCTAACATGTCCACCAAGATAGATACAAAATACAAACCATGACACCGCCCTGTTAAAAAAGCTTTTGAATGGCTCTTCAGTATTACAATACTCAGTAGAACTAATTAGTCAAGTTTTTCTTTTTTACTTGGGATTAACTGTGTGTGCCAATTGAAAATTTTGCCAATTACGTTGGCATAACCATCAGAGCTTGTATTCAAAACACTATCTTATCCCTCTCTCCATTATTCTTATGGCTTGGTTTATCTCTCTAATTGCCCCCAAGAATATTGGTATTATTTATTTTAAAAGAAATCTAAACTGAGAAGCAAAGAATATAAAACAAGTAGAAGTCAATTATCACCCATTAGACGGCAATTGGCCATAGTTCTATCCGATGGTTTAAAATATTTCGGAGACGATTTTTGTCATTGATGTCTAGTCTTAAAATCATGGTGCCTCATCGTATTTCAAATACGTTTTCGAAAAGTGTTTACTTAGCATTTATTTTTCTTCTCTAGACACCATTTATGTTTGTGTGTTACAATGTACCGACCTCCTTGCTGTACGTTTCAGTCAACAACGCCAATGGGTCCCGGGCAATGGGTCTCTTAATAGGTAAGACTAGTGAACTGATTAAATGACGACTGGATTAAAGGGGTTAATGGGGATTAAAAACGTCGAGCTTAATTTACTGCTTTCCTAGTCTTTTTTAACTAGTGGTTAAGTAAAGTCATTGGTCAAATCGCTCATTCGTCACTCAAAAATGAATCGATTTGCTGGTAAATCTCCCGGAGGGAGCACTCTTTTATTTGGCCTAACCGCGGGTATGTGCACGTGCTGCTGAGCAGGGTATCAGTTTTCAGCGTCGTGAGTCGTAAACAAGGTATACACTTTCACTATTTAGCCTCTTAGCCTGGTGTCTTTTTGGACCGGAAAGACCGGAGGCAATTAAAGGAGTGTGGCGGTTCGAACGATGAGCGATCTCCATGTGTGGTAACAACGATCTCAGTTTTTTTTCCAGAAAACTCGACCCGTGTATGGTGTAAGGGAATCGAAGACAGTCTTAGATTCTTGATTTCACGCCGTAGATTTTCAGATTGCTGGTACACGCGTACTGGATGCCAGTCTTTGTCACGTGAACTTGGATTCCGGATTCCAATATTTATTGGGATTCCGGATTCCACAAGCAAAATTTTCCCGGATTCGGGCCGGAATCCGAATTCCCTGTGGCGGAAAAACAGTTTAATTCCAGCAGTTAATTTCAAAAACTTACTCGCATGAGTGTTAAAAGAATTCAGGATCTTGAAATAAGGTATCGTATCTTAATCAGGATAAAGAAACGAACGACTTTTTGTCTTAAAAAGGGTCAGGATTGAAGGCGTCGACGACACACCTCCACCCAAGTTTGCCTTGAGTGCCCCCCCCTCTGCAATTGCCAAACTAAGACGACCCTGAAGCTTGGTATTGAGTATTGTTTCAGAAGGACAGTCTATTGTTTTGGTGAATATGACCTTTTGCTGCTGGACACCATTACTTAAAATTATTTGCGAGATAACGTGTAACAACAATCTGACCTGTTGTTGTTGTTGTCAATGGATGGTTGAATGTTTCGTCCTGTTTGGTATATTTTTGGTAATCAGGTCTTCTTTAGATCCTACATTCTGCGGCATATTTGGTTGGGGGTTGGTAGGTACTCAACAAAATTTTATACGGGTAGGCTCCGCGCCCCGAGGTCCAACTCCTTTACCCTTGTTAACACTATTTTTGAACGAGAAGGTATTTCGTGTACCACAGTATACCATCTAATGAAACATGGCACCTTTCACATTCCAAGATTAGAACTTTCCATTCTTTAACTTCTATAAATTCACTTTCTTTGAAATGTGAATAAATAATAAAACCAGAACGATTTCGCGACTTTTTCACAGCCATAAAAAGTTTCTGATAGTCCTTCGGGCCTTTTCACAAACCGGTATGACAGAATTTTTTTCCCTTCCATATACTTCAGAACTAGTAACATTCCTCCCTTTTCATGTACCTGAAGCCTAAAAGTGTCCCCATTTCGGGCGGAGCCTCCCGTATAAATCCTTATAGGGATTACCCGCGGGTTTAAAAGGCGACAGCACAAAGAAGTTAGGTCCCTCTAACTCTAAATTGCCTCGAAATGGTAGGAGTAACTTGTCTGTGACGGTCTTATGGTTTTAGAAAACCCTGTGCTGTTGTATAGTTGATTCGTGTATCGATTCATCAGATAAAACGCTGTTTTAAATTTGCAGCGAAAAGAACTGAACAAATTTCCATTTTCTATAATTTAGAATTTGGGAATCTGGATGACTGAAAGAATTCTTTAGCCGGATAACGTTTTTTTTTGTTTGTGTAACATATATAGTAGATAAATATTCTTTTTTTAATGCTGTTCCATTAAAAATAGACAGGTTATAAACTATCAGAATAAAGCTCCATCTGTGTACAATGCAACTTGATTTAAGATTTTAAATAAACAACTGGATTGTTTAACGATTATCGGGCGTCTTGTCCTTGCACCGACGAACTGATTCATGTCCTGTTTTCGATTGTTTTTTGGCCCCGCCGCAAAATTTGATGAACGCTCGCCGGAATAATTCGTAAAATCCCGTAAGTAACACAAGTTACTCTTAGTCTTAAAACGTTGTCTGTGGTCTCCCCGATCACCACATTATACCCTAAGAAATTTATACAAACCAGAGAAAATAAGTAAGCCTTGCAAATTTTTCAAAGGATCGAGCAACCGCACGGTAAATTATCATGTTATATCAACATATTTGGAATCCGTGACCGGAAAGAGATCTAACTTCTGGCCTATTAGAGACTTTGGCAGCGCTTAGCGGCCGCAAATTACGTTAACGGAAATGAGCTTTTATGCAAAACATGCGACATTTGTAGAGTTATTTTACAAAGGGATGATCTGACTGTTTCGCTGAGTTAATTCTTCTTAGCAAATTGTCTGCAGCTACGTCTGCAGTCTTTCATAATAATGTTAATCCTATTTCCCTGTTAATATTTCTCTTTATTTTGTAGTACTCTCAATGTATTTTGACTGTACTTTTGTCACACCCGGAACCTCTCCGTAGAGGGAATTGAAGGAAGTGGTAAACACTCGAGCCTTTACTCCCAGCTATTTAGCAGTTTGTCATTTGCACGAAATGGGAGACACCGCAGTCTAACACGAATCGCGCGAGACCAACGCGCGCCTCTAATTATAAGCTGCACTCGTACCATGACAGCGCATCTGTCAGACCCTTGGGGTCACGTGTCATACGCTAGACTTTCGGTCATTTTATGGGCTGTTTAGGAAAAAGCCAGCATCAAATTGGAAATATGACTTCCAAGGTCCTATAACCCTTAAAGCCCCGAGACTGACCAACATCAGTTTTCTCCTCACCATGTCAATACATTAGCAAAAGAAAAGGTGATGAGGAAAAATGCTTTGATCTCTTATCGAATTCTCTCAACTAATTCTGTAAGGAAATGTATGGAGGTCAGTTTGGAGAATTTGTATGTGGATTTCGGGGCTTAAAGGGTTAAGCAGTTAAACCTTTTTCGCTTGAAGCTTCTGTGATTTCGTCCGTCGCTATTGCTGGAAATCCTAGGGGCTGTTTAGATGGAGGAAGATGCTAGAAGGCGGAACAACTATTCGCTTGGTTTACGTGCAGAAATTTTGGTCCATGTGGTTAACATTACGACCCGCCCCCATTTTTGCGCGGTTTGTCCCTAGTTCTAGGATCTTCCCAGTGAAAGCAGTTAACATGGTGCTGGGATCTTCCTAATACTAGGATCTTCCTATCTCGCAGGTAAGAAGATCCTAGCGCTAGGGACAAGTACAACCCTTTGCATGTAAACCGAATACAGAAAACATTATGGCGCTAGGATGATCCGCCTTTTAGGATCTTCCTGGTCGAAGGATCTTCCTCTCTCCATGTAAAGAGCCGCCTACTCGCTGACTGACTGCAGATTTTTTGGTGCGAATGGTGGTTCTATGTGAATTGCCGTGCCCATGCATGCAAGACCTTATATAGAGAATTGATCACACAATGAAGATGAGCTCCTGATTCTGCATATTCAATACAATCTGGACCTCTTGTTATACATCCTCTAAATAAACCCACACTCTTCTTATGAAGTAGGGAAATATTCTGAAAAACTTCAATCCGCAAGCCTCCAATGCCCTAATTTTGTTTTAGCAAGTATTCAGAACCATAGCTGAGGCAACAACCTGCATTTATCGATCGCATTCTTTCATGCAAACATTGTAAAGAAATTTACCACTGGCTACGAATGGTCCTAAACCGATTATTAATTCTCTTCTTGTGTCAATTACCCGTTTACCAACAAAGTACATACAGTAAAACCCACGAGTAAGAACCTACATTTTCCAGGGTTAGCCTAAACAGGTTCTTTCATAAATGGTGGTTAACATAAATTTAGGCTATCAAGGTTCTTAATAGGTTCTTAATTTCTTGCAAAAAAATTTTGTCGTTGCTAAGAAGATTTTAGTGATCAGCGCCCTTAAATTTGCATACCTAATGATTGCTTATATTTTAATATGACCATAATAGAGATCTCTTCTCACATGAATTTTAATTTCTTGAGTCAAAAGAACTTTATATACGTGATTGAGCTGTAAAACACAATATTATAAACATTTTCTCAATGACCTCAATCAAACAACATTTATATATGTACTAACTTGCCTTTTGCAATTAGTAAATGATTTTTGAAAATACGAACCTTTCCCCAAATTTTAGGCTAAAGAGGTTCTTATATAGAGGGGGGTCTAAATTTATAAATTTTAGCCTAACAGGTTCTTAAATCTTAGGTTCTTAAGTTCTTAGGTTCTTAGGTTCTTAGGTTCTTACTCGTGGGTTTTCACTGTATTTAAATAAAGCAAATGAATAACAATAAATAGACCATTTCCGCGAGGCTAAATGCGGAACCCTTTGATTTGAAAACGAATTCTTATTCTGATGCAAATAAAACTCGTTTTCACAAGAATGGTTTTGCTCTTAGCTTTGTTTTGAAAGTGAGAGTTTTTGCGGAACTCATAATGGCCTCTTATGATGTTGTTAGAGCTCAATTCGCGGCCTCATTTTTTCTAAGTATTCACTGGAAGGAGTCACGTGAGCTGACCAAGATGGACGAACGTGTGCGTGAATGTGCTCCTTAAAGTTCTCCTTTTTTCTGTCATAAATCGAATGTTTTATTGGTTTTCTTGGTGTTCGTTTATATGTGTCATCTTTTGTTCTACCTGTTGCATATTATGCCTGAGTCAATTGCGACTTATAAAGAGTTGTTATATACGCACATGATTTTAGTCTCTCTTCGTAAGTGTTATTTACTTACTTTGTTTTATGTTAGTTTACTCTATTTATTGTCCTGTAGTGTCCTTGTTGTTGTTTAGTCCATCTACTAGAACCTTTTGTCACCGTTCAGTACATGTAAGTCTTTCCTCCCCCGCCTCGATTAGTCCCTAGGCTATTAGCGGGTGGGAAAATTATTTCATTAGTTCTAATGTTGAATTTCAATAAAATTTGTTGTTGTTGTTGGTTTTTACTGTTCTTCGCTGTGTTACCTGGGGCCATTTAATACGTTTTGTTCAATATTATCCTCTGTTTTAGAGGCATATGTGCTACTTAGGCCGTTAGACATTTAGGTTCCTTTATTGTATATCCAAAGTTGTGCGTTAGCATGACATAAGTTTTATCTTGTAATTTGGGCAAATAGTATTCCCTAAAGGTTTTTCTGTAAATCGCATAATCGCGATACCAAAAATCTTATTTCTCTGTCATTTGGTAGATATGTAAACTTTGTAAAATACTGATCAGCTATTGTCTTTATTTCGCCTTATGAGGAAAGCTTGCCGCGCTCAATTCGTTCAGTTTCGTCCAATGAACAGCGTTAACAAAATTATTAGGTACTTTCATTTTAACGTTGATTAAGCCTGTTTTCCGATTGCGTGATGCTACTAAGCCTTCTGCGGAACAAATATTTGTTTGTTATCGGAGCACGCTGTGAATTTTAGAGCACTTAAATTGTTGTTAGCGAATTATTGGGAACTGAGATTAAAGTTTAAACTTCACCTCTAGCGTTTCTTTAATATTCGCAAAATAATAAAGCGAAGTCCGTTAAACCCAGCTACTAGTTTATTACGATAAAAATGTAAGCAGTGACGCAATATTAGACTTCATTACGTCTTTGAACTCACTCATTTGAGTAGTTTTGGTTAGCGTTCACGAGCCTAATTATTTTACATTTCTTCTGTCTAAAACTCTCATTTTGTAGTGTCTGAGCGACGGTACGAGCATTTAACTGGAAATTTTCATTAGTGAGCGCGCAGTTCAACCCGCATGAGATATGTACAAGAAAATAATGTGAACGATTATTTAAAGCGTAACGTGACGTGTAACCTAAGTCTTGTCATGTGCTTCGGAGTTGTTGGGTGTGTGTGGGGTGTTTCTTTCCTCAAAGAACTCTGAGAGTGAGCTGAAATCTTAACTGAGTATACGAACGCCATGCAGGTACAGTGGTCAGTACCTTTTAAGCCAAAACCCCAAACAATTTCGGATAACTTTACTTAAGGTCAATTTTTGATTACATATATGCAATCCTTGTATATATAACAAAATATGTCCATCGAACGATGTGAAATATGACTGAATGTTGTTTAGATCGCACCTTGTAGCATAGTTACAGAGTCTTCAGTTAATGTTGTCAATCGATTACTGGGGACTCAGACGCCGAACGGCTCAGCTTAAGGTCTCTAACCAACTCAGCTTTAAAGTGACAATCGGTCGTTTTTGCATCTTGTTTCTATCGTTATTATGGTATCCTGTCTTTTTACTGATTTAAAATATTATTACCTCCTCTTCGCATTGTCAGGTTTTTGCAGCAGTGGGAAAAAGCACCCTTCTACGAAGTCGACAGTGCCGAGTTTGCTAAACTACACTAATCCGCCGTCACCTCTCGACCATGTTTCAGAAGTCGAGTCAAAGTTGTTTATTTTTCACAAAACCTCTGCTCTATGTCCTGTATTCTTTGTAATGTTGGTACCCTGAAATTGTTATTGATACATTCAAAGGGTCGCCCTCATCGGTTAAATGTCTTTTACTTTGTCGTTTATGAAGCTTTTTTTTCCAATGTGTTTTAACCGTATTCGTTTCCTCTGTGGCTGAATTAGCAGCCTGCTTTGAACATGCCACGCGCACGCTTTTAGAGTTAATCTCTGGAACGGCACGAGGCGACGGTGTCTCGGGGCGACGGTGTGCCTTGACTTTTTTTCCGCGTCTTCTTTTTCTCTCACTTGAAAATCCGTCGCCCATAGTGACTAACTGAACTTGCCCACTATGTATTTTAGGCAGTTTCGTGGTGACGTCCTTTTCCTTTTTAGAGCTGCGAAGTATTTCAGTCATTGTCATGGGAAGGCAACTAGAAGCGTTTAATTCCGGGAGACGAATTGATTCCTCGACTAGTTCCTCGAAAGTTTTATCCACTTTTTGTTGAGGTTTCATGTTGGACTCCGTTTCCTTGCGCTGGTGTTTAACTTGGGTTACATCTTCTTTCGTCACTGCAGTTTTTTGGTGGGTCATGACGATGTCTTACCTTCGACTTTCAAAACAACAAGCCATCACCAGCAAAATACGTAAGTTGTCTCCGATTTGTTTGAAGTATACATTGAAATCAACACCAGTCTTAGTTTTTGTTGTTTTTGACATTAGCGTTTGACGCTTTTTATGGCAATAAAGGCGATGTTTATCTTCAAATATGGCTTAAATTTCTCGATGAGTTTCAGGTAATGTGATGGACGCTTTGCGACCACTAAGCCCAATGAATGCTGCGATGGATACAGGAGAGTAGAGAAATCGAATCCCACAAAGAATTCTGCGAATTGCAGCTATTCAAAATCATGACAGCCAACATCCTAAACGCATGACCTGTTCCATGACCCGGCGTTTCACTTTGTGTTTGGAGTTCGCCGATTTATCCCGTAAGCTGATAAAATACTTGTTTTGTTCAAAGAATCGTCAAACTTTTGTTAAATAGAAAGCTGTCGGTCGTTAAACGCAAGAGATCAATCACTGTGGGGGTTTAACACCGCCGAAACTAATAATTGAGTGACAAATACTTATTCACGCATCTAACCAAGTGGAAATTTAGCATCAAAATTACCCCCGGAGAAAACAAACATTTTGACATTTCATCTAATGCATTTAGCGCACCAAAGTACACAGATCGATCCTTCGCCCCCATGTTTGCCAAGGGAGTCTTTTTTGACACGCAAATTTGAATTTGAAACGCAATTTTTTAAAGTTCTGTTTTTAGACGGAGTGTTTGACACGAGAGTTGAAATTATAACAAAATTGTCATTCGTAAGGGGTTTAGAGGCCGGTATCGTTTCATTTAGTCCACTTACCAGTACGATTCATCATAGCAAGGTCAAGTTTTATTTGAGCAAACAACAAGTACAAACGAAATCTAAGTTGTCCGCAATGATAAGAATTTTTATTTAATAATGTATTTTAAGGTAAAAACGTGTTATCAGGCAACGCATTTATCAGGCCCATTTGCAGATACTTAGTCAAAAGCTTCCCTTCGATCTCGCCGCTGCGCGCGCAGTTTATATTTATAGCAGTGATTCAATTTTTAAAAGTGCTAAACGTCCTAAATCATATCACGAAGCTGATCTTATGAACAGTATTGCATTCTCTATCGCAGGTAAAATTCTGACCTGACAAAGAACTTTGTTCCAACGGAATGCGGACAATACTGATTTCTTGGGTTGTGTAAATTAACGTTTCGGTAACTGTGCTTAAAATGACAGTTCTTAAGAAAGATGTTTATTCAGTGAGCAACACTGCCGACTCGGAAGAAAAACCCCGACTACCCCTAATATTAATAGGAGACGAACTAAGTGATCTTCTTGTTGCTATAGTCTAGATGCTCTACCACTGGGCTACAGGACACTCGTTGGATCTTAGTATTACCGACTTGTGAGTGCTAAGGAGCCGTCGTTTTGATGTTCTCACAGTTTTTTTTTCCAAGGTTCTGGCTCCTTGTATTTTGTAGTTTTTCTTGGAAAGAGTTCGATCACAAATAGACTCACGTGGGTTAAAATTGATTTTAAAAAGAAAGGTTAAAAGGGTTAAGAAGAAAAATTGTCTTATGTTCTCAGCCGTCGACTGGGTTTTTATTCTTAATCATGTATTCACTGAAAATACAGTTTAGTGATATAGAGGATTTTTTTTTTTCGTTGAGACTGTTTACACGACTGGTGCCAAATTATAGTATAACCTTAGACTAACTGATTCCTTTTGTCTCGAGCCGGCGGTATTATGATAATTCCCAACATAAAGTTCTCTCTGATCTTGCCTTCAAGTACAGATGAAGTGGTTGCCTAGACGATTTCTTTTAAAGCTTAGGTTGGCCAGTTCTTGTCAGGGTCACCGCGACAGCGCGTGGCGCCAATTACTGAGGGCCCGCAACATTCCCATCTCCCCATTAGTGATAGACCATGACACCGGGGACTTTGTCCCTTATTCTTTACGAACACTGAGTGTGTGGGATCTTTAACGTCCCAGAGAATCTATGTGTGCAAGGGTTGTGAGACAGGGCTTACGGTTTATCGTCCTTAACCGAGAAGACTAGAAAGCCTAACCGTTTGCAGATGTCTTTAAAAATTAAAGGCAGCACGAAAGACCTTGAGTGTTGGTCCGCCCGGTGTTTGTACCAGCAGTCTCCCGCTCGGCTGACCGACCAACAGATTCTTTGTTCTTTTTTTATCTTAATGTATTTATTCATTATTTATTTTTTATGTATCTGTCTTTGTTTACTTTTCATGTCGAAGAAAGTACAAGTGTTAGAACATTCGCGCTTGCAAGAAAACGGTGCGCTTCGAAGGGACATTTGCTATTTTTAGAGCTGAGCTTTCACATTTCTCTCCCGTTTTAGCAAAAAAATGAACGACAAATAGGCTGCCTTTTGATAATGCCGTGTTTTCGATTTGTATCCCTCCTTCTCTGTGGTTTGACGCAGCAGTTATTTCTTCACAGGAATTTTTTATCGAAGCCAATCTGGGTATGATTCCACTGTTCGTAATTTCCTCTGAATGAAAATAATTCAATATGTCTTTCATCATATTTTAATTTTATTGATTTAAGGTATACCATTTATTCTGCTATCATTTATCTTGTTTGATGTGAGCAAAATCATAGCCAAAAACTTCTTCAAAATGAAAATAATTAACACTAGGCAATTACTTAATTTGACCAAGGAATAATCGTACCCCAAATTGCTATAATTTCGGAATATCTAAAGGAAGAATGCTCTCTAAACCAAAATTAAAATAACAAAACGTCCCATGAGTACAGCCAGCGATAAACTCTCCTTTTACACGTCTGTTTATAAAAGAAATGAGTTTGATACGTGAACGTTTTGTGCAATTCAAATTTAGTCTCAGTCATTCTCTCGTCTCAGTGTAGTCTGACGTCTGAATCAAACGAAACTATGATTGTAATTGTCAACATGTTGTTTATTATTTGTCTCGTCTAACTAAAGTCAACATTAATCTCGAGTCACTTGTCTGAATGCAGCAGATAGGCTAGTTTTTGACGATTTCACTAAAATGTCTTAACGCAAGCTGAAACGACAGAACGATCCGAAACGATAAACGATATGTCAAAAATCTGATCATGAAGGTTTACCACTTTTTAATTGACTTACAGTTTGGAAACTGTTACTAAAACACCCTGTTCCTAACGGCTTAATCAGTTTAGACGCCCTTCTTAACGAGATCCTTCTATTTTGAGAAAATCGTACTTTCTGCCTCAAAAACTCGTCCGCTATATCGGTTTCTCCTTCTTCGGCACCCTTAAAATTTCCATTAATGTCTTCTTTTCTTAAATCGGTGTTTTTAACACCAATAATTTCTCGAGGAATACGAGATGATTTCATGGACGGCCACAAAAATGTAGAAACAAGGTGCTGATTTTGGCCATTGGGAACCGAAAGATGCCGATTGAAACCGATTTTTTGCTTCGCGCCTCTCTTGAGGGAGATAGAGCTTTTTGGCGTGAGCAATGTTTCTTTTTCACCGGCATCGATTTCTTCTGCCAATTCAGGTATAACAGTTAGTTCTGTTTCGTCTAAGGAAATCGATCTAAACCTGCTTTCCATGGATCCGGACGCTCGCGCCGTCCTCTCAGGTCGTCGTTTGTTCTTTAGATTTCTCTTGAAGGCCATATATCCCAGCGTCAGTGACGACATCGAGTTGGACACTCGAGGCTCTACGACGGCGGTGCGAAGTTTAGCGATGTACTCTCGTTTGCTCTGGAATGCACAGCAACTACTTTCGGGCGCACTGCATGGTGAATGCGGAGACCAACTGTTTGACCTTTGACGTAGAGTTGCAATCTTTCCATCATTAACAAGGCATTTTGTGTTGGGCACTATGATGATCTTTTCTCCAGGACACTGCGAATCCTCTTCCGCGTTTGGTTGATTCGTTTGTGACGATGTTATGCTTTGTGTTTGAGCCCTCCTTAACAGCCTTGGTTGTTTTGCAAATGCATTAGTAGCATCAGACTCAACTTTTCGTGTTGTCTGCATCGCACCATTTTCCTCCGCAGATTCACTTTTTGCCAATCTTTCCTGATTTTCCTTTATCAAGTAGATTGGTTCAAACACACGATGAATCGATGAAAGTTCGCTCAGAATCCTCGCTTTCTGACTGTTGTTGGTTCGCATACTCTTATGTTTAGCTCGATCCAGCTTGCCACCAATTTCTTCAAGGCGTGATTGCCTTGCCCGGGCATTTCGCAGGCCAAGAGCTTCTGTTTCTTTGTTCTGGTTTCGCCTGTGGAGGTTTTCCGATTTTGTTCCTTGCATGATTGCAATCAGTAATTGTATGCGAGTTTACAAGATGTTATCCTTTGCAGTACACGGAACGATTTGCAAATCCAATTTTAATTTTGGCCGGAATATCTCTGAAATGAAGAACTGTTTTTCTTATAGCTCAGCTGCCTGGGTTTTCGATTTTGAATATTTGTTTCTGTCTAAAAATAAATCTTTTAATCGGATGGTGTTCAAAATTCGTTGCTACAGCTCCTTCTTCTACCTGTCCAAATCGAACAATTTAGCTTAGGTTACAAACAAATTCAACCAATAGAGACCGCCGTTTTAAATGTCCTGCCCTGATTCGAGACATTTTTTCAAGTGAATCGTGTAAGATCACGTGGGAAAGGCGCCATTATGGCTTCGAAGTCTGGTCTGTGCAACTAGCTTTTTTATTATTATTTTTCTTTCTATTTTTTCGCTTTCAATGAAAACACTTGGTCCCTGAATTTAGTGTTGAGTTTGCCAAAGCCAGGAATCAGTCAGCCTATTTTCCCTCATAACGACAACAAGTATTCATTGACTAGTTTGCGATTTGATAACACGCAGAGAATTATTTAAAAACTCTATGTACATACTATACCAAACCTGCCCACTGAATCGTTTATTATTTATTGCGCCCACCCGCAAGAGCTATCGCCTCCTTAGACAGAGAAACATTGATTTTCATTGAGGAAATGGATGTTTTGAAAACCCAGAAAGAATATGTGGAAAATAAACCTTTCTTCTGTCTTTTTCTAACAACTTTTTTGTAGCTGAGAAGACTGATGCCGGAACTGATACGCTCTATAAGGATAGCTTTGTGTTTTAGACTTTTCAAGAACGTTTTCTTTTTGTTGAGTATTTAAGCCTAAAACATATGTTCTGAACTCATTCTTACGATCAGTAGTATTAACACTTTTTAAGAGTCTAAGTAAATGCATAAGAACAAATAAAAACAAGTGTAATTTTAGAACGTAAAATCCTCTCTTTCACTGTAGACCCTGCAAGATCATATAATGCATATTTTGTTTCTTTAAAGCGTGCTTATCATGCACTTCTTTTATTGCCTAGTATTCTTGCTTATTTGAACCACAAATTAGATCATCAAACCATAAGAGATTCTATAAGTACTAAACGGCGAGTCTTGAACCCTTCCTTCAAAATCAGTGTATTGAAAGGGACGGTCTCGACGCCCGAAACTCGCCAATCCCTGTTTTTCAAGTTCAGCGATCAGGTCGACAGCCCGAAGGAAAACAAGATTTGGCTATGTAAATTGAATTATCGAGAAGTTCTAAATTTCGTTTTAGAGTAATCTACTTAGTGGAAAGCTGCTGTGCCAAGAGTATTGAGGATGAATTTGGCATGATCCGTTGTAGAGCATAACAGCGTCTCGGTCTCGATCTTTTGGAGACTCAAAGTCTGTTGGATTTACCCCGTTTATTTTTAAGCCCCGTTTTCTTAAGAGCTCAATCTGGGTGGGTATGTTCTTAGTGATTTTCTTAATTTACTGAAAAATATTTAAAGTCTGAGGCCATTCTCTTTCTACAAGCCAAGAAATGAAAATATTAACGAACACATGGAGAACAATTAGAGAATATGCTCCTGATGAACTTAAACCTATTACTTCGAAGTGCGGCACAACTTAACACGTTAATAGTGATTAAACTTACGCCTCAGGACGGGAGAGGAAAGAAGACAGCAAACCTTGTGTGGTAAGCGTGACAATTTTTTTAGAAAATTTTGCCTCAAACGTCATCTTCCTTTTAACAGATCTTTTTGTAAAAGACCAAAACATGCAAGTAATAGCCCTGTCACGTTTGTCACACAAGCGTCTTGTCGTCTTCCTCTTCCTGCCTTCCTGACTGACTGAGAGAGATGACTGAGCTGAAAGCTGATTTTGGAAAACACTTAAAAAACAAATGCTGTGAAAGGAATGCTCAAAAGCTCGAAGAGGTTTTGTTCGAATGGTGACATTATCGGATTCCATCCACAGAAACAAAAGTTAGAACGACATACAAAACAAATAGTACCATGTTAGAGGACACCGCTAAGAGGGTTCATTTCACTGATGACATCAAGGGATCTAAGGACTAAAAAGTTAAAAATTCAATACGGAATTCATGACGGAATCTTGAAATTCATTACTTGGGTAGTGCTTCCAATGATAAGAATGATAACAATATCCGTCGAATGTACTCTCGTCAATGTGCTGTGTCGCAAAAGAGGAGTAGACATTCACAAAGTGTACAATAGTTCACTGTAAATTAAAAAGATCTGTGTCAGCCCTAAAGTGTCAATTCAGCCCTTCAGGCTTAAGTCTGATTCAGTCTCTCTTGGAGCCTTTTGAGCACAATTTAAGCCAAAACAGCACGATCAGGAGCATATTCCAGTCTACTTGGACTCACTTCAGTTCGAGGGTATCCAGTAGCTAAAAACGGGTTCCAACATTTTCACCGCAAAAAACAGTAAAACCTTTTCTTTTTATTTTGACCCTGCAATAATATTTGCAGACTAATTATTATCAAATATGTTATGGTGACTTTTGAACATACAATGTTCAGTTCTGATTGGTTGAAAATTGTTTCATCCAATCAGAAGCACTACCCAGTTCTAGATAGTGATACGTCATCAGTGTGGAATTTCTATGCTCGTTTCTCAGACGTCATTTCGCGGGAAACCAATGGTGACGTTGCGAAATGTCGGCAGTTTTCTCAGGCTAAATTTTATAAAGAAATGTCAGAAAATGATTGGCCCCTTGACAAACTTGTCCTACCAATAAAGCAAAAAAAAACTATCCTTTGAAAGTAGCAGTTAAAACTCGCAATACAACTAAGAACAATACCATCACAAATCGATGTTACACAATTAACATAAAATTACCTTTTTTTTCTTACATGCAAAGCACCCACATACAAATTGGATTTGCTCCATTGTGATCTGTTCGTGCATGTTTTTCACGAAGTTCAAAAGTTTCCTTGGACTAAACGATGTTGACATAGTAGACAGCCTTGCTGCACTGGGTTTAAGCATAATCGCAGTTTGTCAGTAATAGGCAATAGTAAACTCCATCCTAAAATGCTTTTTCTAATTGCCTTCCACCACTTATCATATTCCCTAGATGCAATGTTTTAAAACCTAATTAGCTTTGTGTGTGGACAACGATTTCATATCGTGTAATCAATTAGTTGCACAAATAATGATATTGCGCACTGTAACGTTTGGTGAAGAGATTTATCATTGAAGGTTGGAATTCAAACGGCGCGAGTGGTGAAGCGGATTTCGACGAGGGCTGTTATGTGCTTAAGTTATGTTAAAAAGTATGATAAAGAGACCAACTTAGTGGAAAAAAGCATCACTTGCTAATTGCAAGCAAAAACAAATCTCTAGAGCCAATGGTTCTACAGTGAATGAATGCTGATGGTGGTAGAAGGTAGCAAGGCGAGAAAAGAGAAATGCACAAGAAAAACTTAAACAAAAGTACAGATTCCATACGAATTGTCCGGGCAACTCAAGTGCGCCTGGAGGAGATCAAAGACAAGATTGATCAAGAAAAACACAAAAGTATGAAATCAAACTATCAAGAAAAGATAAGAATATGGAACGAGCTAAAATTGATTCGTCGTGTGTATGAGCCACTCTTCGTGCTTAAGAAGAATCAGTTCAATATGGTGAATAATCAACCCACAGCAAAACTCGACAAGGCACAAAATGAAAGAAACAGCGTTTGTAACAGTCGTGTTTATGAGGGATCGAATGCCTTTGTGAAACAGCCACGACTGTTAAATAGGGCGGAAAATCAAAACACTTCTGCGTTCTCGAGAGTACAGAGAAGGCAGACATTTGCGGAGGGCACAACTCTTTTAACGCACAGATCACTTTATCAAGCAAAGCTAGATACATCAGCGCCCATGCGTGCAAGATCGAGCAGCTGGTCTCCTTCAATAACCAGAGAGCCGAGTGGAGCTTACTCCGCCACGAGCCGACGAGAACACATCGCCAAACTTCGCAGCGCCACCGAAGAGCCTCACGTTTCTGACTCAATGTCGTCCGTGACAATGGGATATTTGGCTTTTAAGCGAGTGTTGAAGAACAACCGACAATCTGAGAGCATGGAACGTAAGGTAGTGGATTCCAGATTCAGAACAACGTCTATGGACGAAGCGGAACTCAGTGTGAACTCACGGCTTTTGATGCCCGAATCGGGGTCAGACATAAATGCAGTCGAAGAAACGAACGAGTTAGTACCTGAAACGTCTTGGCTTCAAGAAAACCCTCATCTTGTTAAGAAGGTTAATAAGCCAAGATCCACAATAGGAAAACGTAGTTCCGCGCCAGTTAACAAACGACGAATCCGTTCATCTCTGTCGTGGCCTTTAGCAGAAATGTCTGTGAGATCGCCAGGAGGAAGAGGCCAAAACTTGCATAAGTCAGAAATACTTCGCGTTAATAGCATCGAAGTACCATCGCGTGCAGCAACTGCAGCAAGACAGCAGCCTGAAAAGAAGGCAGAATTGACGAACAGATGCAAATCGTCTGTAGCTTATCAAGTGAATGGAACGCGTTCCAGTGAAAGCGAGGAAGAAGAGATTAAGTTTGGCACATTCGGTGATGAAAGCTTTAAGTTTAAAATTCAAAGCCGAAACAACAAGGCCGCGAAATCGATTAGTGCATCTAAATTATTTAAGCCCTCAGGAACCGGGTGCTTCAGCAGAAGTTTTCAAGCTGTGAGCAAGTGAGACTGATAAATAAATATTCGAGGGTAGAAGTTTGCTTTAAACTAATCCACAGTGTTGGAGAGACGTTGTAACTGTAGGTTTACTAAATCGGGGTAGGCCATTCAATAAAAAAGTGCGGGCCCATGATAGTGGCTCATTGATTGTTTGTCTTGTTTTGTTTTTTTAACCGAAGGCAAAACGAAAACTTGTTTGGGTTCGGAAAGATTCAAGGCCACAGGAAATAATGGTTGTTTACCTTGAACACTTTTGAGGGTCTTGTGGATGAACTGTCAAAGACAAACGTTTACAATTGTTCTAAAGAGTGTTTTGATATCTACAATATTCACCTGTACATGAACGTTTTATTACGTATTAAAAGCATTCTGTATAGAACCAGTAATCTACTGCAATTACTCTACACGCCCCTTATTTCATTACATCATGATATAATTTTAACAAGTACGATCTTCATCACTGTTTATGGACCGTTTTTCTATGATAACGATCTTGTGGTTGGAATGCTTTCAACTTATTTTGCAACAAGAACCTGCATAGAACAAAGGATTATACTAAGAAGAGAGATGACTTGATATCCCTGCGACGCGGAGATTTCCTGTTGTGGTGAAAAGTAAGCGTTTCTGAGTAAACTCAAACATGTTATCCCATGTCTAAAGTCCGAGCTACATTTACTCAATGTATTACGCATATGAGTCTAGCTTGTTCAGTTGTTTGGACTGGCTAATTTTGCCGGGGTCACACTTATCCCGGCATAACATGCAGTGGGGCGGATCAAATCCGTCATGTTTACAGAGAGATCAGAAGCAGTGCGCATGTGCAGTATGTTACCAGCTGTTCAACCTCGTTCCCAGGGGTCCATTTTGTCATGCGCGAAGAATTCTTGATCCCCGTCGCTGACCAAAACGATCACGGCTTCTGGGAACGAGATTGCCAGCTGTTCCGTTGCTGGCACGGTTCACTGGGCTGGTTAAATTGAAAAATTCCAGGAACCCTGCTATAAACCGGGCTGGCTCAGTTGCCACGTGCTTACAAAGTTGCTTTTTATTGCTTTTAATGGAGGTGCAGAAATCTCGACAAGCGAGCCAGTCCGGCTCATGTTATGTAACCATTCTTCTACATGACAATCCGTTCATCGACATCTTCCCAATCTAACCCTCAGTTTTCCTTTCGCGACGACCCGACTGATTTACTGCTCATGACTTAGAACTTTTTATGTCCGTCGAAAATCAGGAGTTGGAATTAAATAAGGGTGTGGTAATAGTGATATCTTTCGTCGACTCTTTAGACACCAGAAGTCATAAAACCTCTGTAGCTCTATTAAATGCCTAATTAAGTAGTTCTTTTTAACTTTTTAGCATAATGACTGAAATGGGCCTCCACAAAATTTACAATGCATGGACAAAATATAATTATAAACATGTGTACATGATTTCACTCTGTTTATATACAGTAGTTTTCACTCTTACAGCCACTGATTTCACAAGTTAATCCATTAAGTAAAGTTTGCACTCTATATTTTAGGTAATTCTAAGCGACTAGATCGCTTTTTACTTAATTTATCGACTATGATGTTTCCTGTCTCGTTCGCTGCTTGTTGAGAGGCTGTTACATTTATTCTGGGAAGTTTTGTTTTTACTGATGGAAAGTTTTGGCTAATTGCTTTTTCTTTCTTGGGTTCAGCAACAGGGACATTGTAGACGACTTTATGAATTGTATTTGCCCGTGCTCTTACTAAATCGCCATCATCGGCGCCATGGCTGTCCTCTAAGCCTTTACCATTCTCTGCAGATTTTCCTTTTTTCTTCTGTCCACCGTCAGGATTTAAAGCTTTAACGGCGTTTTCGACTTTTGGAAGGCCAAACGTCCACGTGAAATATTCAGACTCGTGTGACAATTTCCGTTGCAAAATTTTCGGGACGTTTTTCTGCGTGCAGTTAATTTGTGGTAAAGAAAACTTTTTCTCCAGCATAACAGCAGTTGCACCACGGTTGCCAGGATTTATGGCTTTCATTTCCTTAGCTATGTCGTCAATGCTTTTGTTCTCTCTCTGTCTTTGTTTTGCCTCTCTTGCCAAACTTCTCTGTTCGCGCTTGATTCTAAACAACTCATTACGTAGTTCTCGTTCTTCGAGCTTATAAGAGATGTATGTCTGCAGTTTTGAGCGATCTAGATCTTCCTGTAATAGTGATAATTCCTTCTCTCCTTCGTGGCACACTACCAATGCCTTTTCATAAACAGATTGCCTCTCTTTATTGCTGTAGTCTCCTGACGGCATCATTCAGGTTAATGGTGTTTGCAGGTCTAACAAATTCTTCACAGCAACTTGGGCGCATTTGAGAACTAAGCTGTGAACTAAATAAGGATGTTGCGTTAAGAAGTAAAATCCTTTACGAAAAGTTGAAGTCTTTGTCTCTATATTTCTTTACGACGGCCGTTAACTTAGAGTAAACAACGCTGATGCATCTCTGTACTTCACAATCAGTGCGTCAACACTTACTGAGTGAGTCGATGAAGTTGCTTGCGGCTTGCAGCAATTGATGTAAGTTTAGCAAATGTCGTACTTGTTTGTGTAAATATTCATAACCTTCTGTTTGCTTGTTTCATTTACCAGGCTTTTATTGTCTCCAGACTTTAATTGTTTTTTTGCTTTTCGCTTTGTACGGGAACTGAAAGTAATTTACTAGTCTTCTTAAGCTCTTAATCAACAACTTGCAAAAGCAAGTCCTTTGTTCTGGTTTTGCTTGCCCAAACTTTTGATTTAGCCGCAAGAGCATGTAAGGTTTTGCTTATGTGAGGTTTTCTATAATGCTGTGTATGTTTACCATCGCTTACCTTCCGGCAGTTTTCTTTTCATTAAAAGTAAACATTGCTTTCGGTTTGAGGGATAATTGACAAAAACCGGTATTGTCTTCTTCGGTGTAAATTAAAAAAAGAATGGTCGGGTTGTTTATGTAGGCTTAAACGACTGTTGTTTTTCGACGTGGAATGTGATCATTTGAAGTATAGACTGATTCGACGGCAAAAGCAGCTGGCAATTAACAAACACTACTATATTTTTCCGGCCACAGGGAGTCCACATTGTTTTGTTAAAACTGAAATACAAATCATGTAAAGCAACCAAATAGTCGATAAATATCATTTACGTAATATTCTGATCCCAGAATTAGAGTTTCTAAGAGATTTTTTCTGTTTCATTGCTCTCTGGATCAATACCATTTGCACGGAAATAAGACATGGCAGACTTTTAACTTAAGAATAACATGTTAGTGGAAACTACAAAAGTAACATATAATTACTTGTGTTCTCATAACTATTTCAAATCCTGAGGAAACGACCTCCAGAATAAAATTTTAAATGTGTTTATAAAGAAAAGTAAATGTTTGAGCGTTTCTTTACCTAGTAACGTCCACGAGTGCATTGCCTGACCAAAGAGTAGTGCTAATCGTACGCCATATAAATGACAAATTAGTCGCAACTGACTTGTATTCTTATGTTTTCCAGAGTGAGGACACGTTTTAAATAGTGCCAACGGCACAAATTAATGACGCTTTCTTAATGTTTGTAGAAATGTGAATTATTAATAATATTTAAATTGAAAAAGATGGCTTCGGAACACAGTCTTAACTAGCAAAATATAATATTCGAACTGATTTCATTGACATTTTCAGAATACGGAAAATTTGGAAACCTACAGGTTATAATTGTACAATTTACAAAGATAAAGGAATGCCGAAATGTTAAGGTAAAAGGATGTTCAGGTTAATAATTTATTAAAGAAAAACAGGATAATTTGAGATAAAATAAGGAGACGACGAGAAAGGAGAGTAAAAAAAACGGACCAGCTAAAAAAAAGCCGGACCGAGATAATCTCTTTTTCTAAGTGGCCAAGAAAGACTGGCCTCGCTCTTAACTATTACATCCAGTGGATATATACCAGTTTAAAATGAAGGGAAAAAGGCACAAGGAAGGACCTGGGAGTTGCAAGGAAAATATTAGCTGCAAATTCGAAGTTCTACCGCAGCGAGCTCCTTTCTTTTTTTAATTTTATTTTTTTGGCTGGAAAGACTCTGAGCTTTCAAGAAGTACCATAGGCTTAGTTTTTGTTTCTTCGAATGATTATTTCGTTATTGAACATTGTGTGTACAATGTTAATTCCCACGTATTCGCTCACAGTAATAACCAATCTGCTGCTATGACTACCGGACATCTGGATCTTTGAAGCACAAAAGAAACGTGCGCTTAGTGCTAACAGGGCTCTTATCATTAAGCTTATTTGAGCCAGTTTTTATCGTAATGAAGCCCCCTTGGGAATATCTCGAGTAGAGTCATTTGACAAAAGTTAGCTTACTGTAAACTCATCAATTAACGATAAACGTTTGACTAAAACGTACATATGGGTCCTTCTACATGGAAAAGAGAACAACAGTACATTTCTTGTTGCACTGGATACTCTCTGAAACATGGGAGAACGAGTACATCTTAAAACTTGAACAATTCTTCCGCTAGATTCTTAGAAACGAGACGGGCTTGTCGGGCCCCAAACAAAAGTAAGTTAAAGACAAAGTTAACAAATTGCATAGGCGCTTGGAAGCAAACTGGTGAAATAGATCGCGGTTAAGAGCTGTTAAGAGAAGGGTGTGAAATTAGTACAACGACAAAGATACCGTCCAAATACACACAAAGTAATCAAGAACTAAACAAGTACAATAACTTTACGCAGACTGCAATTTAATTCCACATCATGGCGTTCGACGGCTCTGCTAATACCAACACCGCTCTACAGAGTTCTGTCGCCTTTCTTCAAATCCAGAAAAATGCGAACCTGAAGAGGTCAACGTCGATGAATGAGGACGTTTTTCGAATTTTCCGACAGACTGGTAGACGGATTGCTCTGATAAAGCAACAGGTGGAGAGAGAACGCTGTACATATTTAAAGGATTCATACACAGAGAAAAATCAACTTTATAAAGAACTTGCGGGGATTTTTCATTCCAAAAAGACTCTCATGGAAAAGAACCGACAAATTAGGGGAGATGCAAATTCGGCTGTATCTTTGCCTGCATTGCGTTCGCGTGTAAGTCTTACAGAAGGTACTAATTGCAACAATGACTGCGATAAACAATTCAGTGCCCATAAAACGTTGAAGGAATTGCGTTCAATCAATGTCAATGTGCTAAAGCGATGCGAGTGTTGCAGACGACGGGCTTTTCGAACTGTTGACAGTGAGGATGATGTGGACGATGGATTCGACGAAGACGCTTTTCAGTGCGAGAACAATGGTCAGGCTCCCGATGACAAAACACAAGACAAAGCGAGGAGAAGGAAAAGCCAAGTTAACAAGGAGAAGAAGACGTTGGTTCAGTTTAGTAGGTGTGATGATGTTAGAATACCTACAACACAGCGAGTTCAAGCTGGAATGTGGGCTTTAAAAAAGCAGACAAAGGGGCGATCTCAACCAATGAAGAAAAAATCGGTGAGTTTTCAAGTGAATGGATCCACAACAAAGTTACCTCCTGCCGAGGAGAAAGCTGCTTCGACTACTCCAAGTCTAACTGCGTCTACCAGACCAACACTCAAATCCAGGGCAAGCATTAAACTTGAATGTCAAGCCAACAAAAACAACGCAAGGCTACACCTGGAGGGCAATGACTGGACCTCTCACGTTGAAACCGTACAAGAGAGAAAAATAAACAGTAGTAATACAATCTCGGGATTATCAAAAGCTTATTGCGCTTTCAGAAACTTACTCAGGAAATTGGAAGAAGAAAATCAGGGGGAGGAAGTCGCTGATGATGAAGGTGATAGATGTGAAAGTCATGCGGATTTGTGTGCCAGTCGACCAGCATCCAACATGTCCAGAACGGACTCGAGATGGCTTCCTTCGCGTCGGTGTTCGGACACGCTTTCTCTTCGCCTGAATTCATGGACTACTGGAGGTTTGGAGCCAGCTTGCATGGAAAGTTTTAACGAAAAAGGTGAAGGCGCAGATCAGGACACTTTGACACCAGGACAAAGCTTTGATCTGGATTGACTGGAACTGTTTTCAATTCATTAACGTTAGAAATTATAAGTTATTTTATAGGATTCTCCATGCACAGGCTTGTACTTAACAGTTGAGCTATTTTGACCAATTAAAATTGTACTCACGGCTACCGCAACTCTTAAGCCTCTGTTTTTTTGTTTCTTTTTTTGCTTTTCGTTTTATGGTCCTTTAATGAATGTAATCAAAGCAGCTCAAAAAATTTCCCGGAATCTGGAATTCGGGAAACTTTGCTTGTGGAATCCGGAATCCTAGGCTTTTGAATCCAGAATTCAGCTCAAAGAACCCGGAATCCCACTAACGATTGGAATTAGGAGTCCAAGTTCCAACGTTCAGGAATCCGGAATCCAGTATCTCGAATCCGAAAAAGCCAAGACTGTCTTGGATGACCTTACATGATAAGATTCTTGTCATGAGTATACCAATGGTATAGCACAGTCGTTAATTGCCATCAGGCACTACGCGAATCACGCAGAACAAAAGCGCATAAGACCATCCCACCGCGCAAATGAAAGAAAGGACTGCGTAAACCTTTTTGCTGGCCATAACTAAAAGAAAGGCGCTGTCAAACAGGCATAGTTATTCCTTGCGCAGGGTTAAGCTAACAAATCCCTGATACAGCAGAGACGAAATAAGCAGCCAATGGCCTCCCTCTTTTGTCATCATGATTCGCCAAGCTTTAAGATCAATACCATAGTTTTAAACAAAACAATATATTTTTCCTTTGAAAACCACAGATGTGGAACGAGTAACTCGTTGTTTAACTCTGACGCAATTTGAACTGAGCAGACGTTTCAAGTAGGACTGAGTCTCTTTGTTGGCACTGATATTTAAAAAATGGCAGACGGACGTTCAAAATTGAAAGATCTTGCCAACGCCTTTGAGAAAAGACACGAAATTCTCCGCTGTCGCCTCTCTAAGCTAGGGTTCGAATCCGAAGGCACAAATGGAGACCAAAATTTTGACAGTGCGGCCCCAGAAGACCAGGAAAAGCATAAACGTTTAGTTCGCACGAATATAGTAAGCAGTGCTCGTGGTCGTCAAAATGCTCCTTTGCATCTACAATTACGAAGAAGGCATTCGGGTGACATAAGCAGCCTATCGACAACGCTAAACGGCCCAAGAAGGCGTGCAATGTCACTCTATTCGTCAATCTCAGAACTTCCTAAGCTGCCCCTGGGAAGACGTGCGAGTGATCCAGCATCGAGAGCAAGCAACGCCACTTGCCAGTTGTACCAGCCCGGCAAAAGAGTTAGCATACGAGAAGTCTTACCGGAGAACCCAGAACGTTCATCTCGTGGGTTGACTACCATACCACGCCGTGCCAGCAGTGCGAGTACCTACCGTGATTCGAACTGGAGGGTCAAATTACACAACAGAAGTATAACCATCGACAACGACGACGAGGAGGACGAAAGGAGTCACTTGGCAAATAGTCTGTCGAGGAGGAGTTCTAGTTCTTCTGGGTTTTCAAGTCAATCGAGTCTCTTCTGAAAATCTATTCTTTTCGCACTCAAAGGAGCTGTGTTATGAAATTTACCAAACTTCAAACAGTGGGAATTGTCACCCGAAACTTTAAAATAACTACACAGAACACGAAAAAAGGTGTAAATAACACAGCACGGAGGCGCGGATGGACAGACAATAGTGCAACTGTGATTTTTGAAAACTTCTTAGCCTAACAATTTTTTAAAGTTCATTGTTTTTGTTTGTAACATTTGTTATATTAATGCTTGGGAGACATCTTTGTTTGCCGTTACACGAAGCCATGATTTTGTCATGAATGAGGAGGCGTCAGAGGCGTAATGGGCGCGATTAACAAAATGAACTAGACAGCCCCCAGCTCTTTAAGTTGTCTGATGATGCATGCTTAGAAGAACGGATACGATGTGTTGAATGCTCACATGCCTGAGTTATCGTTAAAGGATGGATGAGGCAGCTCTAAGAGGGGCAATTAATTTTGGAAAATTTAAAGTGGCTCTCAACTATTTTAATCAGCTCTTTTTCCGAGTGTTTTTAAATTTTGAATTTCTGATCACCGCACGCTGATGGTAATTAATTGAGGTTTCTGTTATTCTGTTACACTGTTTCTGTGGTGACTTAAATGACGTATTCGGTTTGACATTGATTAGACATTTGTCGGGTAACCTGACTTTAATATCATCAGTGCAGAGAGACGAATTTGCATCAAAGTGTGCGATAAACGAGTCGATGCTCAGCAAACGACTACTAGTCTTGAAATCAATCTGGATTGTTTCATCATGGTTTAAACACACGCGACCCTTTATAAAGCAGCGCCCCTTGATTAAGCGGCTAGTTATCAAAGCTCTGGCGGACGCCGAAATTGCCAGTCAACGTCTAAAGCGGTTACTTGTTGCTTCCCCGAACATGGTCTCTTAAAAGAGGTTGGATCTACATTTAACCTTAAACTACAGAAGAGGAAAAAATACAGAAGTCCATTACAAGGTGAACAGCCAATCAGAGTTCGCGAAAACCACTGTCTGACTGGTTTGTTTTAATTTAGAGCTTTTGTTTAAGAACTTTCAAATGTTGGCTGAAATTATTGTCTTTGATTAAACCTTGCGCGTTGTTTAATACAACTGTACTTTGAAAACCAACAATATGAATTACTTATTTCTTTCAGACAATAAAAGTGCACCAGTGCTTTTATTCGAAAATAAAACATGCGGTTAATGAAGGGCACGAAAATGTCCGCGTACGTGATATGGTTTCGTAATGAACCTTCACTAGAAAACATGTACTGTACACGCAGGTATTTTGTCATGTAACATAGAACATAAGTACATTTATACAATTGAGTGAATAAATAATTGCTAAATTTAACTGATAAGATTTCACTTTCTTTTTCGTCACGCAAAAACTAGTTTACCCATTCTTCCAAAACAATTTTAAGGCAGAAAACCAAACCGTGCGTGAAATACAAACTACCACGCAATAAAGACGAAAGAGGTGCCCAGTTCTTTATTTCGGCAACTAACAGGCAATCAGAAGCTGTTGACCAGATGTAAAATGCCTGCAGGATTTGAGCCCAGAAAGACTTTTCCGTCCACAATTCAGTCACATGCTAGCCGGGCCTTTTTTCCCAGACTCAGACTACATTAATTACACGTGTCCACATGTAAACGGCGTTTTCGGGCACCAAAAACGCAAGTTTCCGGAAACGGTCCCCAGAGGGCAGACTTGAAAAAGCTGTCAGGATTGTCTTTTTCGTGTGGACGTACGGAAATGGACGTTTTCGAATACGATGATGTCATACATCATACGGCGCGCACTCTGCAAGGAACGTTTTAATGTATTTGCATCGTTTTAGCATTTTCGTGTGGACAGGCAAAATAGTTTAAATCAGCTTCGTGTGGATGCTTATGATGAATACGTGTGCGCGAGGCATTACAGAGGCAGCAAGTTTAACGCGCGTAATGAGGAAGATTAGTGTAAAGCCTGCAAAAACGTGGCGTGAGACTCATGCACTTGCCAATGATTTGTACCCCGTCCGGAACAGCGATATAGTCATTACCATATGGTTTATTTCCAATGGTCAATTAAAGAAAACTTTTACAAGCGTAATTTACAAGTGAAACCATTGTTTTAAAGTCTTAACAATAGCTACATTATGTCTTGTAAATTAATAAAGTTTTATTAATTTGACCCCGGGTGTTGTCTTTACAGCCATTTGTCTTGACCCGCCTTATAGTTTCTAGCAAAATGGGATAAAAGAGGTTCTTTTAGGCGAGATTTTGCTTGGGAGGTGAAGGATCAAGACCAATCAGAAAAAGGGTTATTATAGGTGTAGAGTGCAATCTTCTCTTGGGAATTCGTAACAACCTTTCTGTTTCGTAACCCAATCTCGAAGTAAATCATAAGCGATTCAAACGAAATAATCTTGTTTTTTTTTTCAAACTGTTTTGCTTTGAGTTTTGAAAATTGTTTATTAAATGTAATAATTAATTGGAAGGGTTTTTCAAGTCCTTTTGACCGTTTGAATGCAAGGATTTTTTCTCATTTTATAACGTTTAAACTATTCGCTCGAAACAGGTCGTCCAGGACAGGTCGTATTCTACAGCTATTTCGAGAAAGGTTGTCGGGAAAAATGTGCACGCGACAATCCAGAGAGGTAATCAGTGGAATATGATCAATACATTGTTCCTGACGCTGTAGCTGTCGAAACTACTTTAGCACTCGCAAACATACGTCCATGGGCTCTCCTGCTATTCTTTCAAATTTCCTTGAAGAACGTGCCTAAGAGTGAATACAAAACCATCCACAATACCTTTCGGGATTGTAGCGTGCTCTTTTTCCGACAACCTTTCTCGAAATAGCTGTATACAAGTCAAAATGAGCGAAAGTTCCAGTTAACAACCGGTTAAAACGTACTTTTTTGCTGGCAGAAAGATCTTTCAGAAAGGTCAGAAAGACCTCAGTTTAAAACTAGGTAGATACTTATTCAGTCTACTTTGGTTTCAAACTGAACTAAATTATCCCTTAACATCTACTCAGCGTTTACTTTTGTGATGTGTTACATTTTTTTCTTGCAATGCTCCAAAAAGGGAATTTCTTTGATCAATTTTAGGGAGTACATTATATGGTCCATTTGCAGTTTGGGTAAAATTGGAAATGTTTGGTAGGCTGGTACGCCGGGTTTGACCACCCTGCAGCCGTGAATTATCATCGTCCTCATCAAGATCTATGGACCAGTGATGAAGCTTTACCCGCCAAGAAGATTGCTTTTCACGGGTCGATGTTAAGGATGCTCTTCGGTGCTTGGCAAACAGGTTAGAAGAAGCGTTTTGATTTGTCATATTTCGTTGTGCTCCCGTTGAAAATCTTCTTTGCTGGACCAAGTTTGAACTACCTGAAACCCGAGTAGAATTCGACGCCCTCCAACCGCTTCTCTCGGGAATTTCATTGATACAGTGTAATCCACTTCCCACAGCATCCTGAATGTGGCCCCTTGAGCGTCTGCGCGGTGCGGAAATCGTCTTAGTGGGAACGCTGTATTGAATGTCCACGGCAACAAGTTCTAAAGAGGGAAACGAATTCCGTCTTACTCGTTGCGAATACTGGCTAAATTCCCTTACCACATCCCCAGGTGTAAGTTCGCTCGAATTTCTACCACGTTTCTCTAAGTCTTCATTATCTACAACGCACTTAGACGTTTCACTTTCTCGTAGATTTGTTTGTTTTAACTTCATAGCGGAGAAAGTATCCCTCACTGTCTGGAATTCAGTGCTTGCTGCAGAGCCATGTGATGCAGGCTTGTTGATCGATGCATTGTTACAAATACACTCGGGTGGAACGGACGTTTTGGAGAAACTATCCATGAACGACTTTTCATACAATTTTCCAATCCAGTACATTAAGCTCTCCAACTCACCATCAAATGCGAGGCCTCAAAACTAAAACGTGCTTAGAGTCTTAGTTAAAATGCAAAATCAAGCGAGTTAATGACGTTTTGTGCCTGTTTCCTTTGGATCCTATAATATATCCTATGATAGTTTTGCTTTGTTCCTAGAGAGGGCTAATTACTAAGAAACGAGGTCAACCATATAAGAGTTGTCACAACAGAGGTCAGAATTCTTGTTCTTGTGTCCCTTTGGGATATGTTATTCTGCCTTTATTTTTGGATTGCATTCTTTGAATTTAGTTCCTCCTGGTTTTGTTTAGGAACAATTAGCAACATTTCTGGCCTCCTAAAAAAAAAAAAAAAAAACAAAGACAAAGACAACTTTTGTAGCTTTGCTTTGGTTCCTGAAGAAAGCTAATTACTAAGAAACGAGGTCACTCAAAAGGGTTGTCACAACAAAGGCAGAGCTCGATGAATGTTTGTGAGTCCCTCTGGGATATGTTGTTTTAACTTTCTGTATGAACTGCATACTTTGAATTTAGTCCCGCCTGTTCTTTTTTGAAACCATCAAGCAACATTTCCGGTCTCCTAACCTGTCCTAAAGAGAGACCATAATACACATTCAATTTACCGCTTAATTGTTCGTAAACTTTACTGATCACGAGGAAATTGAGGAATCAATTGTTATAATAGGTAGACCAGGCGTCAGGATAAACTAGCACCGCCATCTTAGCCCTTGGTACGAGTCAGAAATTTTTTTTTTCTTGCGAGCGGCAATATCGATGTTCCGAAATTGGAAACTACGCATGAAACGGCTCTGGCACCAGGGAACCCTACCTGGGAAGTAAGTGAATATAAAACGCTCTTCAAATGTGGTGTCATAGTGTTCTAATAGAACTTCGCTTCAGGTTTCTCCGATTAAGCATAAGTTCAGTGAACTCGAACATCGGATGTGAACGAAAACACTTTTAATTCGAATCACCCCCGCCCACATCATCGTACAGCCTTCTTAGCTGAAAAAGAATCTGTGGGATCCCCTGCAGCTATGTTATGCAGAATCGATAGCCGCCGATACAAAACGTAAATTATCTTCTAAACCAATTTATATAAACTGATTACCACGGCCAATTTTTCACCAGTAAATGGAGAGAGTTATGCTAGCCTGAGGGAAAACGTAATACACGCTGTGAGTGAATGAAGACCCACAACTACTTTCGTTGCCATTCAATGTGACCATTTGTTCATTAATTTTAAAGTTCGTCTAGTTTCTAAGCCACGAGTGAACTTCCTCGGCCAGTGGGTAGGATAGTAGTTCCTCGGGTCTGTCCAGCGAAATTTGAATTGATAGTGGGCAGACTGGTTCGTGGATTTTTTGAATTTCGGAGGGGCAAAGAATTATAAAGGTTACTTTCAAAGTCGTCGTCGATATTGAGAGACCTTTGATGGATCAATACACGCCACTTTGTAGAGCTGTTTTCGTTACACGTCAAGCAAGACGCTCTTCTTTGCTTCGTGCTAAAGGCAAAATTGGTGTTTGGAGATTTATTGCTTTTTGCTCCAACTGAAAACCGCCTTGTCCGTAACAAATTTGAGCTACCTCCGACATGACGAGATCCAAACGAATTAGTTAGCGTCCCTTTAGAGTGAACGGAATTCGCTTCTTTCTTTAAAAATTCATTATTTCTGTATACTTGCTCTCCGCTGTATCACTCGCCAAGGTCGAGGGGAAACCATACGATCTGGAATTTTTCTTAGAGGGGGGGATGCTGTATTGAATATCCACTGCAACAAGTCCAAGGGATGGCAGAGATTTGCGACGTTCTTTATGTGCAGACCTAGATACTGCCTTTGCCATATCTACTGAAGCAAACTCGCTTAAACTTTGTCGTCTTTGAACCAACTTTTTCGTATCTATACTTTCTTCAACAGACTTTGTCGTTTCTTCTTCTTGTCGTTTCGTTTCGTTTATTTTCATTCTGGAAAACGTGTCCAATGCGGCCTGAAATTCGGTGCTTCCCGAGCTTATAGACTGCTCCGATCCTGGTCTGGTGGTCCGTGTGTCAGGAATGATTCCTGACAGGCCAGGTCAGTGACCTTAAATGGATTAGGTGGTCTGAACCCTCGATAATCTGGATCCATGACACAAAATTCTTCATTAGGCCAATCGTCACAAGCATCGCTGAAAAAAGGTGCTTGATGTCAGTTATTTATAATATTTATCTTATATCGTTTTTATTCGATAAAGCGCCCAACCTCGAATAAGTGCCCACCCTTTAGGTAGGAAAAGTTTACAAGAGCCCAGCCTCCAATAATTATTCTAAAAAAATTTTAGAATAAACCCGAGGCTGAAATTTTCAAAAGGATAATTTTGTGTGCTGAAAATTTGTAAATGCAACACAATTCCATGTTTTCAACTTCTTCCTTTTTCTAAACGGCAAAACTAGCCAACAAAACGTAAAAACCTGCAGTAACTATAATTGATACCCCAATACATTCTACTGAAAACGGAAATGTCATATGCTATAATGTAAGAATAACGCAAGAATATTTTCAGCCTAAAATCGGCAAAAAATTCAGCTTGAACTTAAATAAAATACAATGAATTTAAATCCTGTTACTATAACTGAGACTATGGTTACATGGCCTTCTATTTAAAAAGCAGCAATAATTTACAGTCTGACAGGCTTTCGCCTCGCTTCCACGCCAAAACCTTACCCTCGATCCTCGCTATCTTTGTCCGCGCTTTTAAAGGATTGATGGAAAAAAAGCTATGTCACATGGTATTAAGGGGGGCATTAACAAGCGGCAAAATTTGCCATTACGAGAAATCGCGGTTGAAGGGAAAGAGATATTATACGGAGGAGATAAACTAAATACACGCTCTGGGTGAATTGAGTGGCACAACTACCGGTACTTTCGTTAGTGATTTTACTTGAACCGCGAAACAAATGCTAACAAATAGTGCAAATTAACGAGAGGTAAACAAAAGAAGAGAATGCAATTAGTGTATAATAGTGCGTAGTATTCACCACCTATTTCACGGTTCAATTAAAATCACTTTATAATTCAATGTGACCATTTGTTAATTATTTTCACAGTTCGTCTAGTTTCTTTGCCACGAGTGAATTTCGTTGGCCAACTTTCGGTAAGATAGTACTTCTACCAGTCTGTCCAGCGAAATTTGAATTGATATTGGGTAGACTGGTTCGTCGATTTCTTAAAGTCCGATGGAGAAAAGGGTTATAAAGGTAACCGTCACAGTCGTCGTCGTCAATATTTAGAGACCTTTGATGAATAGATACGCGCCACTTTGTAGAGTCTTTTTCGTTACACGTCGAGCAAGAAGCTCTTCTTTGCTTCGTGCTAAAGGCAATATTAGAGTTTGGAGCTTTGATACCCTGAGCTCCCACTGAAAACCGCCTTCTTGGTAACACATTTGAGCTACCTCCGACACAAAGAGGGTAAAGCGATTTAGTCACCTTCCTTTTAGAGTGAACGGGATTCGATTCAGTCTTAAAAATTTCATTAATTCTGTATAACTTGCTCTCCGCTGTATCACACCCGAAATTCTCAGGGCAGCCATACGATCTGGAATTCTTCTTAGAGGGAATGCTGTATTGAATATCCACTGCAACAAGTCCGAGTGATGGCAAAGATTTGCGACGTCCTCTATGCGCAGGCGTGGATACTCCCATTGCCAGATCTACGGGAGCAAGTTCGCTTAAACTCGGTCTTCTTTGAACCAATTTTTCAACAGTTTCATCTTCAGCACAGTTTTTCGTTTCCTTTTCTTGTGCTTCCATTTTGCTTATTTTCATGGCGGAAAACTCCTCCAATGCGACCAGAAATTCGCTGCTTCTCGAACTTAGAGAATTCTCCGTTCCAGGTCTGCTGGTCCGCCTGTCGTGACTAATTCCTGACAGGTCGCTGACCTTAAGAGGATTAGATGCTCTAAAACCCCGATAATCCGGATCCATAGGCCACCCGTCACAAGCATCACTGAAAAAAGGAATTTAAAGGCAGTTAATTTTCGCATACACTTCTCCGCTGTTTCCGCGTTTGTTTTGAACAGATTATAGACTGACTGTCTGTGGTTTGGTACGTCCGTGTAATGTTTTCCACCACCACGCGGGGTACATCTATTTAGCATTTGAACAATTTCTCTGGACTACTTTTTATAGACCCTAGAAATGACTCAAGAAGTCAAGTGGAACATTTTGACGTCTTTTTTAATGGTTTATTGAATAGACAATGGAAAGCTATAAGAGTGTAGAACATGGAAAATTGTCTCGGTTTTTTAATGGTTGTTTTTGCCTGTTTGTTTGTTTGAAAGCTTTGAACGCCCACTTCTGGAGAATTTTTTTGAAAACTCTGGCGTTAGAGGAGATAATTGAGAAATCGCCCAGTCATTGTAGAGTAGTTATGGTCAAAATTGCAACCGAGTATGTGAAACTGGCTAAAATAGCGAGGGAAGAAAAAAAATTCTAAAAAGTGCTTTCCTGCAGTTTCAAACGGCTCCTTTTGAATTTGGCAGCCGAGTACGATCTTAATCATCGTCTGTTAGTACCATGCAAAATGGAAAAAAAAAAATTTGACCACAATTTCCCCAGCCGTCCTTGTAATTGTTAGCACTCACCTTCCTCTCCCTCCATACGATAACGGCATATCCGAGAAACTTAACACTGTCCTACAAGGAATATTTGCAAACCAACAGTTACTCCTTCAGCTCGTTATAATTCTTGTTAAAGCTTATGGACGCATTTCCTATTGCAAAACAAGTATCTGCAGTGAACCAGTGATTAAAGGCGTTATCTCGGTCGCTTATAAGCAGTATTTGGCAAACGGATAGGTTATGGCTTATGAAGTTCTTGAAGTAAAGAAAAAAAAGAGCGTCGGACAAACGCACTCATTCTGAGCGTAGTATGGCATTTCGTGCCGGGTATGAATTGACCAGGCCTCATTTGCTCAAAAGGTAGTCAGTGCTAGCTACTGGATGGATAACACAATTGGTTCCCCTTGCATTCATCCCCTGGATAGTGATTTACCCGATGGATAACGCTCTCCAGGTTTTGAACAACTGGGGTTTCCATCTGATTCGTTAGAATTTCCAAGAAGCGTTCCTCAGACGCGCCCTCGGCGCTCTAGCGGTCGACTTGAGGCAAATCCATCAGTGAATTTCATAACATGTAATTTAAGATTGTGCACCAGTTACAAATCTCACTGGGCAAATGTGTAAAAAGGAAAAAATTCTTTAATGACTCACCAGAACGACTTTAACAATAAAACTTGATGTTTCTTTAACGCTCTTTGTCGGGTAAGGCTGTTAGCTGAACGTTACTCCACAGCTAAAACTCACTGAGTTTACTTTACGGTACCGTATTGTTTATATGGTGTGTCTGTGGCGCAATCCTTTGTTAATCGTAACAAAAGAACTGACCTTAATTGTCTTCAGCAAATAGAGTATATTGGATCCGGATATAACAAAAAAGGGCAAATGATGAAAATAAAAAAGGTCTCACATTAAGCAGCATCAGTGTAATAGGATTAAAAACGTGACTATATTGAAATCATGGGGACTATTGATAAAATAGTTAGTCACGGTACCTCTCATCAACATCAAACTTAAAGTTTCCCCGCGCGAATAAGGACTTTAAAAAGTTCACACTTTAGGTATCTAAACAATATCTTACCTTCCCACCCCCTTGATATTGAGTGAATAGTTTGTTAAAATCTGTAAAATGTTTATGGTGTTTAGCGATGTTTAATATTCCAAGGCCACCAAAACCACTATATGATTTCGGTTTTGGTCAATTGAGATCTTGGCTTTTTTCTCCAAGGAGGTTACCCTTTGATTGTTTTGTTAAAATCTAAAATTTTTTCCCAATATAGGAAATTATGTTTAGGGATGTTTTGGAGAACTGACAGTTCCTCCTTGACCGTTTCATACCAAGGCTTCGATTTTGATACAAGATCAAGTGCCGCTTATAACCAATGAGTACGGTTTACTCACACATTAGCGAATAACATTCGTCAAAGGACATGTGTTACCGCATCATTGAGCCGTGTACCTTCCGTCATAAAAGGTGTAAACGAAAATTAAAATGTTGGACACTCACATGAAACTGCATGGAGGCCCAACAGTCAAATCCAAGCGGCACTCTTGGATTCTAGATTCTACGCCGTGGATTCTGAACTCTGGGTTCCGGATTCTTTGTCAGTGAAAATTGGGGTCCGGATTTCAATCGTTAGCGGGATTCCGGATTTCTTGCGCTTTATTCTGGGTTCCAAAGCCCAGGATTCTGGATTAGAAAAGGAAACTTTGCCGGTGTCCTCATTCCACAAGCAAAAATTTCCCACATTCCGGAATCCACATTCCCTTACATGGGACGAAATCCACAACAGTCCTGAATTCTTGATTCCACTCTGTGAATTCCGGGCTCTGGATTCCTTGCTGGATTACTGATTCCAAAGCCTAGGATTCCGGATTTCGCGAGCAAAAATTTCCCGCATTCCGAAGTCCACATGCCGAGATTTCTCAGTGTCGAAACGACTATAGTTTCGTTTTCAAACACCACTTATTATGTCAGAGATTCGAATGTTTGATTTGGTGGATGGTTTGATTCAATACAAAAGCTATTGATGTTCACGACTTGCTGTCGCCAATTACTTAAATAAATATAATAGCAATCTCACTGTCTTTTTGTTGAAAAGCTTGAGTGGATTAGCTTAGGACGTAATGACCCGTGAAATTAGTTAGCTTTTCTTTCTGATAAGATTAAGAGCAAAATTTAGTTATGTCTAGTCTAATTTTAAATTTCATTTTTGCTTTAAATCTCAAATGTAGAAATGCTAACAAAACTCAAGGCCAACAGACAAGGTTTACAGACACTTTATGATTGAAAAGAGCGTTGTTTTTAAGTACTCAGAAGGTCGTTATTCACAAATACGTATACTAACATCACAAACAAAAGATCCAAATGTAGTGGAATATAAAACAAATAAGTTCATTAACGGAGAATATAGTAATGGGGGTGTCCGCGTGTGCTTGAATCGAAACAAAAGTCGCACAGCCACGAGTAGTTCTCTGATTCTGTTTAAATTGAGTTACTCGGAAGCTTTTTAAAAGCCTTTCCACTTTAGGAATTTAAATGAACTGCATTAGAACACCAATCTAGAAACCCTGTAAAACGGATAACCCGGTGAAACGAAAAATTCTTCGCCCCCAGTTATAGAAAAATGTACAGAACAGGACCTCGATTTATACAACGTACCCCTGTTACACTGTGAACAGTTTTCCCGCGCCATAGCATTTTATAATAATCGGGGCTACAGTGTACTAGAAGTACTGTAATCCTATTTTGGATCGACCATTAATTAAGAGATTTCAGACGCATTTAACTTAATTACAGTAACTTTGTTTGAGCTCAATCTTATCTGAGTATATCTCTGAGTTTTGGTAGCTTTTCATTTTTCAAGTTCCAGCTTGTTGCAACCCCTTTCCTTCGCTTTTGATGACTGACTTGTAATTGATCATGCCTCGCTGAAGGTTTTCCTTTCGTTAATGTCACGGGGACATTGAAAACAATATTCTCAACCTTAGAATGTCTTTTCACCGCTCCTGCATCGCTGTTTTCATTTTTCGCTCCCTTCTTAGCTAGCTTTTTATTTCGCAACGTTCGCTTAGAGGACGAATCTTTAATCCTTGGAAAACCAATCACCCAGTTATGAAACTGCGATTCCCTCGAAATAGACCTTTTCATAATCTGTGGTACATTCGCGTCAGTGCAAGTTATCGAGGGAAATGTGTCCGCTGATCTCTCAGTACTAAAAGACCGAAGTAATTTCTGTTTATCTCTAACAGATAATCCTTGAAACGTTTTCTCCCTACTGACCAGACGAGGAAGCTGGTTAAACTGTGACTTATTTCTGGCTTCTCTGGCAAACCGTTTTCTGTCCCTGTTTAAGTTGAACAAATCTTCTTGCACCTTTCGCTTTTTAGTCTTGAGGTCGATGTTACTTTGTATTCGTTCCTTCTCAATTTCTCGTTCAGCGACAGCAAGAGACTTAATTCGTTCTTGAAAAATTGTAAGGGCTTTATCGTGAACAGATTGGTGGCCTCTTGATTTGGATGCGTGCCATTCCATATTTTAACCCAATGATGAAATCTTGTCACAGCAACAAAAAACCCGAATTTAGCAATGGTCACGTGACTGATGACGTCATCACCCTAGATGTGACATGAGAAGATATTTTATGGCAAATGTTATCTTGTTGTGGTCTGACATTCTTCTACATATAAAATTGTCTAAGTTATAAAGCTTTCAAAAAAATTGCCTCAAAGGATTCTGGGATAGTTTTTATGATAATTATAATTTACTTTTATAATTATAAACGCTTTCAGTGCTACTAATTGCTTCCTACACTCTACTAGAACCGGGGCTATTCCTTGGTCCTAAGGTGCTAGGGGACAGAAACCTTCTCAGTATGTTACTGGCTCCAGGGATCTTTCCTAAATTCTGGTCCATTCCCTTTCTAATAAGTCCCTGCGCACCAACAATAACCAGCACAGTCTTTGTCCTCATTCCCCACATTCTTGAGGTTTCAATCCCAAGATCTTTGTATTTTGAGAGCTTCTCAACGACTTTCGTCATTATTATTATTATTATTATCATTATTATTATTATTATTATTATTATTATTATTATTATTATTATTATTATTATTACTGTTATTATTATTTTAATTGACATGGCGTCTTATTTTAGGTGTCAGAGAACGAGTTTGCTAGCCGGTAGTTTTGAAATAGTAAGCTCGTGAACATTGGAGAACAATGGGAAGTTCATGGGCAGTCTGCTTGAAAGCATAGTTTTTCGTTTATATCCGCCCTATTTCTTAAATATCTAGCCAAGACTTCATTCAGTCAAAAAAAAGACTCGGTTAAGTTGGATTCCTCGGTTCAATAATCCTTGTGAGTATTTTTGGATGACTTTTCGAATGTGTTAAATGTATAAAAAAAAAAAAATAGGGAGGGTGGGGATGTTGAATAATCGTAGACAAATACCAGATAGTCAACCACCACAACAAGTTGGCTCTAGGACCATTAGCGGACTTACTGGTTTATTGATTTATTGGGATACCTTTTCTACCCTACTATATTTACTTCCCAAATCAACACCATTTCCTCCCCCAAAAAACAACCAGACTACTCCCTTAATGCAACTACTGCTGGAAAGTAATGTTATTGTCAACTCCAACAGAGTAGTCTAAAATCAGATCAAATTAAATCTTTTTTCTTTTCAGTTCGAAACAAACGCATGGTGGCCCTAGATACGGACAAAGTTGATCACTGCTGGAAAAAATCGCTTCTACTGACATCATCGTTACAGCTGAATCAGAGCGACGCACTTTAACCAGAAGTGAGA
>CALNXK010000065.1:2295000-2337500 GCA_942486035.1 Porites lobata
AAGGTACAGGGTGTACAAGAAAACTGATGAAGTTAAATTTTGATAAAAACCAGCAACTCTAACACACAAATTAATGTAAAGGTGAGTCAAAATGGTCTCTTCCAAAATGAAAATATTTAGTATAATTTAGCATAATTCAAATTAAAAGCTTAAACAATTTTAGATAAGAAATAAAAAGACTGAAAGCCTAATACATGTATAACATTGATGGTTTCTTGATTTAGCCCTTTCACTCCCAGAAGTGTTTACAGTCAAATTTAACAACAAAATCCAAATAACAAATCATTTTCATAAACTGATGATGTAAAAGTTAGATGCACAAGGCTGTCACTAAGATTGCAAGTTGCAGGGTTTAAGTGAAATTAGTGAGCGGGACATTGAAAATGTGGAAAGTTTCATTTCCTCTAAAAACAGCCAAGTATTGGGCTCAAAGTAGCCGAGTTAAAGTCTGGTTTATGGCCCTTAGTGACAGCCCTGGAACCACTTTACAAGACTAAGGCTTGTAATTAACATGTATTAATCCTGTTTGCTTTGAGAGGACTTTCTGTCACCAACATCCCATACCAGGCTGATCTGCTGAATAAATAGAAAGCAAGTATTATTTGAGTAAACTACACAGATTATTTGTAGGCTAGTGATAATACACTTAATCGTGCACTAAAGGCACAAGTACATGTACAGTAAGGGGGTGTTTACATGAGAAAACTCACACCGGCGCGAGTCTCATACCTGGATGACTTTTTGATTTTGTATCGGGTTTACATTATGACTGAGTCATTTCATATCTCGTTATTTGAAGGTACACTTCATGTTGATAAAATACAAGTGTGATTCAAAATCGCAAACATTACGCGTGCGCTACCCATTCCAGTCTACCGGCAGTCCGATTTCATGCTGAAACGGGTGGTCGTTTCGCATTTACATGATACTGCCATGAGATTTTGTACCAGAGTGAAATTCTCGCCCGGTACAAGAACCGGGGTGAACTCACGCTGGGGTGACTCGCACCTGCATGACATTTTGTGGTGGTATCATGTAACAAATGTAGAGCTATGAGAGGGAACTGGAGTGAACTCGCTCCGGGGCAAAAGTTGCCCTGGTGTCATGTAAACACCCCCTAAGTTGCCAGAGGACACCGCCTGCTATTACTAATTAATAATATTTTTTCCTGCACTCACGGCCAAATTACTACAATCAGCACAATTTTACTTGACACAGGGTTCCCCACATGCCTCTTTTCACAAACCAAGACTAAAAATTTGAAAAAAATGATAAGGCATTTTCCACAAGTGGTCTAATAACAGTGCAAAACCTGAGTAGCAAATGATTTCAATGTCCACAAATTCACACAACTGAATAAGATTCATCTGACTGTTAAAGATTCAAAATGTTTGACTAGTATGAGTTAAAGGCTTTCCTTAAAGGCAATAATATTTACATTTAGAACCCTACTTGCAGTTGAGTGAAAATCAGGAGAAAATGCTACATGGAAACCCTATAATAATAATAATAATAATAGTAATGAACTTTATTAAAGTCTCATGTCTTATAACACAGGCACAGTGCCTTACTAGTCGGGGAGACTGAAGCATATATATATGTTAAATTTATTAACAATGGTTTATTATATTATTAGAGTTCAATGTTTTACAATGTATATCTTTTTTTTATTTTAATGTATGCATTTTTATAAAAGTATCATCCATTAATATCTTTGTAAAGTGCTATGAAAAACCACTGGATGTACATTATTATTATTATTAGAGAGTAAGCAGTGCACAAAGAAAGTAGTGTCCGATACCCCGGGGCTAGTGGATTTTGCTATCGAGCTAGTGAATTTTGAACTTAACTTGCCCGATGGGCAAGTGAAGTTTTTTTGAGGAATTCAAATTAAAGAAGAACTGTGAAATCAATTCTGCTCATCAAAACGGTTTGGGGGCTAGTTGAAATGACATTTGGGCTAGTATATGCTAGCTTCAGCTTGTCCGAATGGCAAGCTTTAAAAATCACCTTCTTTGTACCCTGGTAAGAGAGAAATTTTCCTATCCACTTGTCCTTCACACAAGCAATACATTAAATTTGGTTGTCCGAAACCTAGAGTTCTTGTCCAAAAGTTTAGCTTAATCACATTATTACCCTTGTATATTATTTTTGAATTAAACCTACAACAGAGCTTGTAAAAAAGCAAATGGATGAAACAACTGGCAGTGGAATGGCAAAGTTAAATGGAATATTTAAGGCAACTGTTTCTTATTTTTATTTTTCTAATTAAAAATGTGCTTGTCCCACGGACAAGTCATATCAAAGGTTTACATGTTCGAACTAAATTTCTACCTGTCCCGGACTAAAGTTCCAAATCAATAAACTTTCCTAGCCTTCTCATGAGCTCCACCAAAGACTTTCAGGGAAAATATAGAAACATATAAGCACCTTATTCCCAAAAGTTTTAAATTTTCCTGAAACTTTACCTAATATATTTTTTTTCCTTTTTAATACGAAACGTTCAAGGTTCCTAGTTAATGTAACAGGAGTGAAGCCACTTTGCTATTTAAAGCCCTTATCCTCAATCTTGAAAACAATGCCTCCTAATAATAATGTACAGTGTACCCTGTAAATAAAGCAGCCTATTTTCTTTCCTTTCCACCAGGGACATTTCACAAGAGAGACAGTTGTATTTGCAGATTAATAATGGTGTATGTAGACAAGAGAATCCAAAACAGCTATGACTGCTATAACTCTCTTAAGAGTCTTATCTTTCACAACTTGTTCCTTTAAATTTTATTTTCCTTTAAACCTAGATTTACTGACGATACAACTATGTTGCAAATAGAACAATTTCTGGTTTCTAACATGACTGTGTGCTTTGCTTCCCAAAAAGTAAGGCATTCAATTTCCTGACAGTATGTGCTGCACTGTATCCTCTCAAGAACCACAATATAATTGCATAGGAGCAGTGCACAATGAAGATTAAAATTAATGGTAATATATGAAATGAATCATACTTTGAACTGCAGATGAAGGTATGAAACTGTGAAGATGTTAACAACTATGTTGGCACTTACATGAAAATACATTCTAATTCAATCATGGTCTGCATTAGCTATGCATTGAAAGACTCATGAAAATGTCTATTCATTCTCTGTTCATTTAAGTTAAAACCCACGTAATTTAAAATCAAAAATAAACTTTTGTACCTGCTTCAAAAAATACATGCATGCTGTTAAATTATTCACCACTTATGACGCTATGACTGCCCCGGGAATTGGGAAGCTTGGGTTTGTTATTGACTGACGCATGAAAATATAGAACCAGACTACGTAGATTATCTTTGCCTACTTGCAAATTCAACACTTGTTAACACTTTTCTATTCTGTCTATTAGTTCTTCTATAGTCTGTGAAAATTTTCATAAGAATGTTTGTATCACATTACATGTAAGCTTACTTTATACAGATGTCCTTTCTTAATTCCATTATTTTCTTTTAGTAATTCCCAGTACCAGAGACCAAACTCCTATTTTCCAGTACAAAACAAGGAAATTCTACTCCTTCAGACCCCCAAAGTCCTTACATGATTTTACATTATCATCTTCAACGTCATGGTCTCGTTGCTTGCTTAGTATTGAAAGGTTATGCCAAATAAATACACATGTTTAGTTATAATTTACTTTAAACGGTTAATGCTGGTTTCATTGCTCACTGAAATGTTAGTTACTGAGTACTTGAGACAGTCACTCGAACTCGTCATAAACAAGTTGGAATTAAGCTTAAAAAGTTAGAGAAAAGGCGAGCCAGGACAACTTACCTTGCCTTAATATCTGCTCTTTTCAGCGAGATCTTGAGTATCGAAGAGCCTTAGTAATACGTGTAATACAGTCTTGGTCTGTGTTGTGAACATTCCAGTGTTAATGCTTGCGCTTCACACGATGTTTCTGTCTCCATTTCTGACCGAGTATCTCGTCCCGAAAGGGTTGCTGCACACTTGAGAAGTGATCGATTACTAAAGGCTGATAGTGCCATTATAAATTGTAACAACCTTAAGATGTCCTGTGATGTTATCAAGAAGCATAATATATGAACGATCTCCAACCTTTCAAAGAAGCAAGTTTGAAACCGTTGGACACTTTCAAAATGGACGCCAAATCAACGAACCTGATTGAGCATGTGCAAAGGAACAAGCCCGCTGACCAGGGGCGCTTTCCATTTACGAAAAAACCCCGGAAATTTCGGTGGTAGCAAAAGTGGGATTTCCGATTGGTAAAAAGTTGTTCCATTTGGTCGTAAATGGCCGGTGCGTGGTACGTGGCCGTGTGCCCGACCGTGGACCTGGAATGGGTACAAACTACAAGAAACGTCAATGGAACACGACATTCCGTTCGGAAATTCCAACCGAGAAAACGGGACCACCTTTTTAGATTTTCCACTTTTTCTGGGAATTTTCCAGTGGGACGAACCGACGAAACGTGTTCCATTTACCGCCGAACCGGAAATTCCGGAAATTTTGACTAAATGGAAAGCGCCCCAGGTGTCCCTTCACTCTATTGTTTCCAGGCCCCTTTCTTTTAACAAATTGTCCGTTCCCAAACCTGAAGTCCGCGGACTTAAAATAAGGAAGCGATAAAGGAGGCTCAACAATGAAGCCAGTACTCCGTTGAATGTAAAATGGTCACAGTAATTTGTGAATGCGTTCTTTCTCTTTAAGTAATGCGTTCTTTCTTTAACTAAAACTCGCCGTTTTTGCGAGGCGATATTTTTTCTTTATTTTCCAATTATTTCAACGTGATCAAATTACAGTTGAAACTCTCTACAACGGCCACCTTAGGGACATCGAAGAAAGTGACCATAGTAGAGAGGTTGAAAGGAGAGTAAATGTATGTCATATATGGACCGTCCGCCGAAAAAAAAAAACAAAACAAAAATGGCCCGTGTAGAGAGGTGACCGTTAAGGAAGAAACACCTTATACTGACTGAAATCAATGAGAGAATACTACTGAGTATTGAAGGCTATTGTGTTTGCCGCGACAGATATGCCGTTTTTCGAAAATTGCCGCACAGTCGCAAGCTACATCTTTGCATGAACTCTGCCAGCAGAATTTTCTTTTCAGCGTCATTTTTAAGCGTGTACGAAGTCGTTCGCACCACCAAAAAAAATTTGCGTGGTTGGCTTGTTTACATCGCACACCAACATCGAACACCAATTGCAAATGAGTGATCAAAAAAACTATGCGAACTAGTATCAGGTCACAAACGACTTACTAAAAACAGTGTCGGGAATAAATTGCTGTTAGGAAGCTAGCATTATATGACAACCTTACTAAACCTTTACTTGTAGCGTAAATGAGCGTAAAGCTGTTACAACAACTTTATGCTAGCTTTACGAAACCTTTAAGAGCCGAGCGCGTAAATTTACCTTTACAAACTTTACGCGCCGTGGAAAGTTTGCGTAAAGTTGGATGACCAACTTTACGCAGGTTTACGCAAACTTTAATTTTGCGTAAATCTCCATTTTCATGCTGTGTGAACATGGGGCACATCTAAGTTAGTCTCCATGCTTTGTTCTTTGTGGCGACACAAAAAAACGGCTGCGTAAAAGACTACGCTCGAGACGCTTTGCCCAAAACGGGGCAAAAACCCCGCCACCGAAGAATGCAAAAATTCACCTTCCGGTTATATGTCTTCTGTCATTTCTTTATGCTTAAGATCACGTGACCGTTCTTTTTAAGACCGATCATGCTGTGAATTTAATTAGCTTTAGTTATGGTCACCTCTTCTGTGCCCTGTGTATAATATAGAACGAATTTTCTACCGAAACGCTTCACTGGATTGTTCTTTGTCTTTAGTTCGACCTGCTCGTGTTTACTGCCAAATTCCATTGCGGGGACTACTATCAAAGAAATAAAAATAAGACAGAGAAACATGTCTTCAAGGAGTGACGAAATTGTAAGTACAACGTCTCTTTTTTGTTGTTCTCTCGGTCCATAAAAACGCTGGGAACTTTGGCAATTATTCAGCCATTTTTTACTTCACACTTGGTCAACGCGAAACAAGAACTTCTCGTAGATGTCACGCAGCTAAAACATTTTTTGCGAGACACTGCAACTGTCGAGTATCGTACATGTACGGTGGCCCAAAAGTTTCACGGCAATTTCAATTAGTTCACTACAGGGGACTGACGATTCCCAACGACGATTTTTAGCGCAACACAGGAGGGCAACACAGCGGTGTAATGTTGGAACAATGTTGCAACCATTCGAAACAATTTTGCAACACTATGTTGCGCTAAAAATCGTCGTTGCGAATCGTCTCGTGTAACATCACCTTAACTTTTTCTAAAAGCTCAAGTTCCTCGATGTTAATAACCTTGCCTTCTCTATTACATACGAAAATAACAGGTTTTTTCAGTAAAATATTTCATTAGATGGCGTCTATACGGATGCTACATTTAACACCTGATTTAAGCTGAGCCACAGCCTCTCAATACCTGCTTCTTCGATAGGAAGCTACGTTGTGCAGTATCAGCAAAATATTTCACTGGATACGGAAAAAAGCAAAATTTATCAAAATTCAAACCGTGAGAGCTGCCACCAAATTGAGTAAAACATAAAAAAACGGTTAAAACATTAGAAAAAGGTCTAAATAACACAGCGAAAACATAAGAAGGCACGAATGGGCAATTTGAAGAAGATTTACACGGATTACAATTGCGGTTTTTGAAAACTTGTTAGCCTTACTAGCAGTTTTTCAAGGATGTTGTATGTAATAAACGATTAATATCATGCTTTTAAAGAGATGCTTGTTTGATACAAAGCCAAGATTTCGTCAATTTCAAGTAAATTCCTCGCTAACAATTACATCAAGTTCCGTAGCGAAAAAAAGACGCGTTAGAGGCAATTTCAACCCGATGTATAGGACAGCCGTGACACAGCCCCTTCAAGCTCTATTTTTTCAAACGGTTTTTAGCACTAGTCCAATAAAATTTTATCGTGTTATTGCTGTATGATAGGAGCACGTTTTTCCAAAGTTTCGTTCATACAGTGCAGATGGGTCGGGATACAACCCAGCCGGATGCTACAACGTGATCTCAGAGTCCGCACCTCTAGTATTGCAGAGCATTAGGTCAGCTTCGGTGAAGCCTGAGTCTGTATTTACCATCGCTGACTTTGGCTGTGCGGATGGCGCTACCTCCATGCCACTACTTTACGCATGCGTACAAGAGTTGAGAAAGATTCATGGTGATGGTCTGCCAATTCATGTTATTTATGATGATCAACCTGTCAATGATTTCAAGACTCTGTTTCTTCGATTGCAAGGTATTCTTTGTGAGAGTTAGCAACTAGCAACGGCGATATTCACATTCTACTTTGAGCAGCTAAGTGAGACACCGAGCATTGATACGCAAAGGCCCGTGCTAAAGACCCAATAACAGGGTAACTGGCTTTACACGTCACTAGCGTCTGACTTCGTCGACTTCCCAAAGCGTATAACATGTATTAGATAAGTTGCACTGAGTCATCTAAATTGAGCAGTCATTACTAACGGAGGACCAGGAAGTGGAAGTGGGGGCACTGAGTGGAAAAAGAGTGGCCCTTTGTTCTTCAATACTTGAACACCCTAAATGTATGTTTGTAAAGTTACTTGTGAGTGTGGTTTTGGTCGCTATTCATTACGCAGTGAATGAAAACTTCACTGACGTCTATTCTATATCAAAGGCATCTCGTACCCAGATCTCCCACGGTTTACTTTTTCAGCGTAAGACAGAGTGAAGCGTTAAGCCCGGCGTAAACGGACGCAACATTGTTGGATGTTACATGTTGCGTCCGTTTGCATACCTTGTTGCGTGTTGTTGGGAGTTGTTGCGCAAAGTTTGATAAACCGATCAAACTTTTGAACCAACAACTCCCAACATTTCGTTTGTTCCATGATCGGCGAAGCGTAGCGCAACAATGTTGGATCCGTTTGCACGGCTCTTCCACCATTGTTGGGGCCACGTACGCTCATTACTCATGGTTTACAAAGTCTTATGGATTGTATCTTTCCCACGATGCACTGCAGGTCCCAACCTTCTATGGCCAACAATGTTGGGAGTTGTTGCGTCCGTTTGCACGTAGCTTAAGACAGAGTGTCATGTGGGTACGAGGTTAATATCTAAGTGGAGCGTGCGATCATTCACTTTAAGCCCCGTGCAAACGGACGCAACATTGTTGGCCAACAACTCCCAACATTGTTGGATGTTACATGTTGCGTCCGTTTGCACACCCTGTTGCATGTTGTTACGCAAAAAGTTTGAAACCGGTCATACTTTTCAGCCAACAACTCCCTACATTTCTTTTGTTCCGTGATCGCCGAAGCGTAGCGCAACAATGTTGGATCCGTTTGGACAGCTCTTCCAACATTGTTAGGGCCACGCACGCTCATTACGCATGGTTTACAAAGACTTATGGGTTGTATCCTTCCCACGATGCACTGCAGGTCCCAACATTGTTGGGAGTTGTTGCATCCGTTTGCACACCACTGCCAACACGCACGCAACAACTCACAATGTTGGGAGTTGTTGCGTCCGTTTGCACGCAGCCTTAAACGAAAAGGTAAAGTCAGTTAAGTTAACTTTAACTAGAAAAGTTTCTAATTATTTCACAGGTCTAATACCCGGTCCAAAAAGCTATTTTCTAGACTTCACTAACGTGTTCGTCACGACGTGCGGCACCAGCTTCTACAAGCAATGTTTGCCTCCTCATTCTGTAAATTTAGTATTTTCCTCCACTGCCATGCACTGGTTGAGTGAGAAGCCATGTGATATCACAGGAGCATTGAGTCACACCATGATTACTGTTCCAGAAGAGGCGGTAAAATTCAGAAGCCAGGCCGCAAAGGATTGGGAGACAATCGTACTGGCGAGGGCAAAGGAGATGGCTTCTGGTAAGACGAAAAAATACAGTCAACTCACTTTTGTTTGTTGATGCCCTTTCCTGAGTCCCCTTGCCCTTTCAAATACCACTTTTGACCAAACGACACCCTGTCACATTCCTACCCACGAAAATGGTACACCTTTCAGGTTACAGAGGCGTTCTGGTTTACAACGAGCGACTAACTATTCTCGGAAAAGTATGTGTATAAGTCGTTGGGTGCGTCTCTTTCGGACGCTTTAAAGGACGTTAAATGACTTAAATGGCGACGGACGTTATGGAAGTTTTCCCGACTCTTTCCTTAACAGTTTTACGTCTTTAAAGACGTAAAATCCGCACCAAGTACTGTCCTGGGCGTTCATGATTAGCGTTTCCATATATTCCGGCCTTAACCGACTTGAGTCAAAATTGAGAGTAGTTCCTTTTTTATCTTGTAATTTAGGTGGCAGGATGGTTCTTGTTCAGTTCGCTGTAGACGACGAGGGGCAGTTTATTGGACAAACACGAAAAGCTGCTGCTTCCATTCATGGCACCTTGAGAGACTTGTGGAGGGAACTCCGCGACGAAGGTCTCATCACAAAGGTTACACATTTTCTGCTTTTAGTTGTTGTTACCGCCCTAGATCGATTGGACATGCAAATAGTTTATGAAGGTGTGAAAGACATCTTGCAAGCATGACGATCGAAATGACCACAGGTAACCCCAACTTGCAATTTGAACGCTCAGTAAGACAATAATCTGTGCCTTTCCAACATTACCGGGTTTATTTGCTCACTAACTTAATTCTCTATCGTGCCATCTGGCGCTTGACACGACAGGAGGGAATTCCGCCCGACTTTGTCTACGGCTGCTCTGGGGGATGTCTTCAAAGTCAGTCCTTAGTTTGCTCCTTGGCTGTTTTTATTTATTTATTTTTACTTAATGTAAAGCTCTCTGCAAACGGACGTAACTTTATTGGCCAACAACTTCCAACATTGTTGGTGTTACATGTTGCGTCCGTTCTCACACCCTGTTGCATGTTGTTGCGTGTTGCTGGGAGTTGTTGCGCAAAGTTGAAACCAATCAAACTTTTAGCCCCGTAAAACGGACGCAACATTGTTGGGAATTGTTGCGTCCGTTTGTACGTAGCTTAACATAAACCACCCACGACCTATACAATCCTTTTTTTATTTCCTTCTCCCCGCTCACTACAGCTTTTTTAAAATTAGAAGCCTTTATTAATCCTTGCATGACATATTACCATGCTAGAAGTGATCTATGCAGTTGACAGACTTCTACAGACCTAAAAAACTTATTTTTTTGCAGGATGAATTTTATCGGACTACATTTATCGGTTACTTCCGGACTGTTAACGAATTCAAGGCCCCTTTTGAATCACCGGACTCTCCTGTGCGTAAGGCTGGCCTGTCACTGATCTCCATAGAAACCAAAGTAGTGCCATGCCCTTATAGGGAAAAGTGGTTGCAAAATCGAGGCGATCCTGTAGAGCATGCGCGGTGGTTCATACCGTCGTTAAGGAAGTGGAGTAATTCTACGTTTATTTCCGGTAAGAGACTAGTTGTACTATCACTGTGGCATAGAAATTGACGGTGTTCGGTTTGGTCGTACTGGAGATATCGGGCATTTTGATTGGGGCTTAAATGCTACGTTCACAAAAGTCCCCGCCCTCTCGGGCCCGAAATCAAAAATTCGCCGTGAAAAGGCGGAAAAGCTAAATTTCAAATGCGAGTGCATAAGTCATGATAATAGGCTAGTTTCTCCAGAAACTGTTTATTGATCTTTCTTTCTTTCTAATCTTTTTTTTTGGGGGGGGGGGGGGGGAGGGATGTTTCCTTTGCTTAGTAATACGTTTTTTGTTGATAGACTCGGTGAATGGACTAGGGTTTTTTAGGTGAGTTAACGCCTCAGTCCATAACTTACCTTTGTGGTGTTACCTTTTGTTCTTAGCCCTGTCAGATTCTCGGTCACCCAAAGAAAAGGAAAGCATCGTAAATGAATTGTTCAAGCGATACGAAAGCGAGGTTGCCAAGCGTCCTGAAGATCACGGAGGTGATTATGTTCATGCCTACATGGTTATCGCGAAGAACGAAAAGATAGGAGCTTGACTTCACAAAACTGTGGCTAGGAGTTTGACCGCCTTAATCGCGCCTAACACGACCTGACAATCAAATGAACCAATTACGTCTAAAAGAAAATATAAATACATTAACTGGGCAACAGGCGCGGGAAACTGCCGCGGATAGACATCGCGCTTTCCCACCACAACCTTCCTTGCTCAAAACAAGATCGAGAGAGTTTCTTTTTAGCAAAGCGAGTCTCCCGATGAAAATATAATAGTACAAATTGCAAAACATTGGGATTCAAACTTTGGGATTTACAGATTTTTCTTGAATTCCATGGTGTAACCTGAATGTCTTAACAACTCCGCCCTCAATAAATGCACAATTATAGCTGCGTGTACACCCACAATTCACGACAAAGCGTTTTTACTTTGATCGCTGATTGTAAAAACAGACTGTTTCCACACAAACGAAGGATTAAACTTTTTATTTTTTCTGCCCTTGTTTTACTACTATTTGCAATAATTGGCAAAAATAAAAATGAAAAACAAGACGAGAATTTACCATTGGAAAACCCCTGTTATGATTGTTTTCAATGCAATTTGAAAAATATGTTCTGAGAGATGTCACTTAAATCGTGAAGTAAAATGAAATGGTGAGGATTAGCGACTGCCTCCTTTAATTTTATTTCACGAATTGCATGCTCCCTCTAAATATTACATAAAAAATTTTATTGCATATTTTTATTATGGCTTCTTTATATACCTGCAAAGGGAAAACCTACACTGACCCTACTGGATTTTCCGTCCACATTGAACTGATAAACATGTAATCTCATTGTATTTTATATGTGGTTACAAAATTGATAAATTTGTTACAAAAATATAAAAATAGATCTAACTTTGGTAATATCTCTATAAGCTCGTTATAATAATGATGATGATGATGAGGATCATAATAATAATAATAATAATAATAATAATAATAATAATCACTACAATAAACATAATCACACTAAGGATAATATCATCATCATCACTTGTAGCTACAGCAGTGATGTAGTTTTTATCATTTATCTTGCATATTATAAATACTTATACAGATATGTGGCTCACATTCAATCAATTACTACCGCAATTTGCTAGCTCAGTAAGAGCGACTGGAAAGAAAAAAAGGTTTTCACCGTTGTGCATGGCCACACAAATTTTAAAAGAAGTATAAAAGTATTATTGCCGCAAACATTTAGTGGACCATGACACAATTCTTCAGACTCCCTTACATGGGACGAAATCCACAACAGTCCTGGATTCTCGATTCTACTCTGTGAATTCCAGGCTCTGGATTCCTCGCCAGTGGAACTTGGATTCCGGATTTCGCAAGCAAAAATTTCCCGGATTCCGAAGTCCGCATGCCGAGATTTCTCAGAGTGTCGAAACGACTATAGTTTCGTTTTCAAACACCACTTATTGGGTCCATGTCAGAAATTCGAATGTTTGATTTGGTGGATGGTTCGATTCAATACAAAAGCTACTGATGTTCACGACTTGCTGTCGCCAATTACTTAAATAAATATAATAGTAATCTCACTGTCTTTTTGTTCAAAAGCTCGAGTGGATTAGCTTAGGACGTAATGACCCGTAAAATTAGTTAGCTTTTCTTTCTGATAAGAGTAACAGCAAAATTAGGTTATGTCTAGTCTAATTTTAAATTTCATTTTTCCTTTTAATCTCAAATGTAGAAATGCTAACAAAAATCAAGGCCAACAGACAAGGTTTACAGAGACTTTATGAATGAAAAGGGCGTTGTTTTTAAGTAATCAGAAGGTCGTTATTCACTAATACGTATACTAACATCACAAACAAAAGATGCAAATGTAGTGGAATGTAAAACAATTAAGTTCATTAACAGAGAATATAGTAATGGGGGTGAACGCGTGTGCTTCAATCGAATCAAAAGTCGCACAGCCACGAGTAGTTCTCTGATTCTGTTTAAATTGAGTTACTCGGAAGCTTTTTAAAAGCCTTTTCACTTTAGGGAATTTAAATGAACTGCATTAGAACACCAATCTAGAAACCCTGTAAAACGGATAACCCGGTGAAACGAAAAATTCTTCGCCCCCAGTTATAGAAAAATGTTCAGAACAGGACCTCGATTTATACAACATACCCCTGTTACAATGTGAACAGTTTTCCCGGGCCATAGCACTTTATAATAATCGGGGCTACAGTGTACTAGAAGTGCTGTAATCCTATTTTGGATCGACCATTAATTAAGAGATTTCAGACGCATTTAACTTAATTACAGTAACTTTGTTTGAGCTCAATCTTTTCCGAGTATATCTTTGAGTTTTGGTAGCTTTTCATTTTTCACGTTCCAGCTTGTTGCAACCCCTTTCCTTCGCTTTTGATGACTGACTTGCACTTGATCATGCCTCGCTGAAGCTTTTCCATTCGTTAATGTCACGGGGACATTGAAAACAATATTCTCAACCTTAGAATGTCTTTTCACCGCTCCTGCATCGCTGTTTTCATGTTTCGTTCCCTGCTTAGCTAGCTTTTTATTTCGCAACGTTCGCTTAGAGGACGAATCTTTAATCCTTGGAAAACCAATCACCCAGTTATGAAACTGCGATTCCCTCGAAATAGACCTTTTCATAATCTGTGGTACATTCGCGTCAGTGCAAGTTATCGAGGGAAATGTGTCCGCTGATCTCTCAGTACTAAAAGACCGAAGTAATTTCTGTTTATCTCTAACAGATAATCCTTGAAACGTTTTCTCCCTACTGACCAAACAAGGAAGTTGGTGTAACTGTAACTTATTTCTGGCTTCTCTGGCAAACCGTTTTCTGTCCCTGTTTAAGTTGAACAAATCTTCTTGCACCTTTCGCTTTTCAGTCTTGAGCTCGATGTTACTTTGTATTCGTTCCTTCTCAATTTCTCGTTCAGCGACAGCAAGAGACTTAATTCGTTCTTGAAAAATTGTGAGGGCTTTATCGTGAACAGATTGGTGGCCTCTCGATTTGGATACGTGCCATTCCATCTTCTTCCCTGACTAGCTTCAAAAGCAGGTGCAGTAACGAGCAGGGTAAACAAACTGCACACTACAAAAAATTCGCTGAGGAAAATTATAGAAAAAGCCTTTTCCATAAACAAGATAAGCACTGAGTTAATCCTTTAACTGTGACGCTACTACTGCCATACGGTAGCCAGTCATTAGCAGTCCCATTATAAACCAAATATTTCAATGACTTTGAATGGGCGATCGCGACAAATAAACCACTCAACCGTTTAATAAGAGCTCCCTCACAAAACAAAATTAGTCTAGCATAACGTTTGACTAAAACATAGTTAAGTCAACGTGTGAGGAAACTATTGCTCGAAAGTAACCTTTTTCAGCGCCAAAAAAAAAAAGTCCAAAATCAAATTAGTTTTAATTCGCTGCTAGTAACCATAGGAACAGACCATTGGAATATTGAAAGGGGGCTGGGAGGGTACCTGCTTAAAATTGCTTCTGCTCCCCATTAATTACTATTAATTGTGTTTTTTAATGTTTAAAATAAGTTCTGATCGTAAAAGGTCTAACTTACATCGTGAAGTAAAATGAAGTGGTCATCGTTAAGTAAATAAATATAAACAAAAAGCAAAAGACTGGCATCTTTAATTTCATTTTCAAAAAATTACGTCCTGACTCTAAATACTTTTGAGACTTTTGAGGGTATAACTTGTCAATTCAAAATGATGTATGACTTCTTTATATGGCTACAACCATCTAAACATCATCACCACTGTAAAATATAAACAACATAAAATATTTCTAATCTTATCGTATTTTATGTACTTACAATATTGATCAATTACAGTCAATTCATTACAAAGATATAAAAATAAATCTTACTTTGGTAATATCTCTGTAAGCTTTTTTTAATAATAATAATAATAATAATCGTGAAACAATAATGATGATGACGATAATAATAATAAATTACACTGACAGTAACCACAATATCATTATAAGTATTAGTACTACAAGCATCCTTTATCTTGCATATTATGAATAATTATACAGATTTCTCGCTTACATTCAATCAGTTACTACAGCAATTTGCTCTGTAGAGAGCGATTTAAAGAAAATAAAGCTTTCCTTATCGTGCATGGCCACACAAGCAAATTTCGAAAGAAATATAAAAATATTTTTACTGTAAACCTTTAGTGGACCATACAGCACAAGTCATAAGTTGAATACGTGAAGAACTGTGAAACTTTAAGCACAGCAGAACAGCTCAAACACTTGAGCTGAAATTATAAGGATTTCACTTTGATGAGTAGCCTCTTCGTAATGCTTAGCACATCGCGCAAAACACACGAGAGAGGAAAATGACCACGCACACAACTGAGGGTCCAAAAGCCTCGTACCACCCCACTTACAATGAAGAAATACGCTAAAATGCTCCCGTGCTTAAGATTCTGCCCGCGCTACTGTCAATGGGAAGTACCATGTTTGTAGCAAAGGGCCTTTCTTACTTATCTTCGTTGGAATACAGTGATAACAGGCGGCTTGGTGTAGATTTTGTCTCTTGTCTGCCAAACCACAAGTTTCCCGTTCGTGTTGACAGCAAAAAGGCGTTGGCTGTCGTCAGAGAATTTTAAGCTAAAAAAGAATTCAAAATGGCATATTTATGTATCACAGTTCGCGCCCGCTTGTCGTTTCGCAAAATTGCACAAGATCAAAGTTCGTGCGTGTATTGACGGCTAAAAAAGGTTGGTTGTCGTCGACAAATTTCAATAAATTTTTTAAAGCAAAGTTATTTTTTTGATAACCGGTATGATTTTCTTCATAATTAGATCCGTTAAAAAGAAGAACAAGAACTTTCCCCTTTAAAAAATAAAATGTATGTTACTTACCACAATACCGGCTCAAGAATTTCATACAGCAAAATAAAGGTATTTACATTTATGTAGCAATTCGCCAAGGTGTTTTTCGTCTCGGGAAGGGTAACACAGATAAAACTACATGTAATGTATATCGTATGCATGACGAAAACAAACAAACAAACACAAATTGAACGAAGCCAAATACAAAACCTCGCCGTCTTACCTGACTACTTGAAGTAGATTGAGGTCCGGTGCAATGTCCCGTATGTGACACAGATCCCACGTGCTCCAAAGTCTGTTGGCAGATTATAGGGAGCTTAAGCAAAGATGTTTTTGAGCGACGCTCGTCAACGCTTTTGTTGCAAAATAAACTGAAACAGAAACTGAATCCAAATCCCTGCATTTCACTCCCTCAACGTTTTCTTAAGGTACGGTAAAACGGACAGCAAAACCGTGGAACTTGTTTGCAACCAATGACATAACATTGCTGCAAAACGGGTTGAATAGCGATGTTGCGCGTTTTCGACCATCCACGAATCAAACCTGTCTCGTAACAAATCAAAAAGTAGGAGTAGTCTGTTCTACGTTTTGCAACACAATCTGTACATGTTGTGCGCTTTACCAGCCCAAGGCAAACTTGAAAAGTGACGTAACTCCTTGCGTATAGCGTGATTTCCGCGTAATTTTATCCTTGCAACAGCCCGATATTTTGCAAGACGCAGGTTTGAACTTGGGTGGTAAAACGAGCACTATTCCTTTTCAACTCAATTTACAGCAATGTTACAAAACAGGTTGTACGTTTTTGGTTCCCGCTTTACCGTAGCTTTGGAAACTAACGACCCCTTTCCCAGGTTAGTGAATTTACCTTATGGCTCCATTGCTTAGTCCGGTGGCGATAACATTAACAGACATGCCCTCCGGAGCTGACGAAAACTCCAAACAGTTGATCAGGTGTTCACAGGTCACAAGACCAATAAACCTGCCATTTACAGTCCACAGTTTCATGACACTTCCGTCGTCAATAGTGTCCTCCTCTGAGTCGCAGTTTACTAAAAGGAGGATATAAAATGAAAGCTATTTCTTCTCTTTATGTTAAGTTTCGTGAAAAGATCTCCGCACTTTTTGCACGACGGCTACAGTCAATAAAAGCAACCTCCTTCCTTCACCTTCCCCACTCGAAATTAAGGGTGAAGCCACTTTATTTCGGGAGGAGGGGTGGAGGAGGAAGTGCTGCATTTCTTACAACAACGGCAACGTCGTACTTTAGACAAGTCTGCTACCTAGTCTTTCCTCGTGTGGTAACCCAGCCCTCTTGGCTCAGGGAGGATTTGCCAGGAGGAGCGTTGCGCGACGACAGGAAGAACGGCTGTGCAGCAGACTAGCATTAGACCACGGAGGCAATAACTAGGATCGATATACGCCAATCACAACTTGAGAAGTGACTATTCAGAGACGCACGGTAAAACGATCCTATCAGAGAGAACAAATGTACTGCTAGTCATGTCATCACTTACAAGTATGCGACACAGTAGCTATGTCTCCAGTCGTTCGACTGACGCTAACAGCCGCAACAGTGTTGTTATGTTGGAGAAATCGTACGTAACTTAACCTGAAAAACAGAAAAAAAAGAATACTGAGAGTGAGGGAGGGGGAGTAACGGCTTTTATCCAGAGTTCTCGTTTGACGTCAAAATTGTACCTTCAAAATATAACCAAAGCAGGCAGAAATAACAGATTTTCCTGACCGAACTTAAGTTCTTTCTCATTAGTTAGTTCAATAAAGGACGTTTCATCGAATCACCGAAATGCAAAAACGTCTCCGTGACTATTTACTCAACTAAATGCAACACGCATCTCAACATTGATTTCCTATCGCGAAAACGATCTCACGCCAACTAAAAACTTTCGATACAGTCAAGAAAAAAGTGTCTAGTTATTGAGTGGCCAATAGTAAGAGAGTTGCTATCAATACCGGCGCGAGTAGAGTAATCAGCTTTAGCGGGTATCTCACAAGAAACATCTTAAATGTAGTACCTATTCAGGTCCCAAATAATGGCTGTTCTGTCGCGGCTACCGCTGACCACAATACTAAAGGCTTGGCACAGTTCAATGCAAGTAATGGAGTCCTTATGCCCATGAAGCCGAACTCTCGAACCCAGGACTTCGATGCCAGCTTCCTGGAAAACAAAAGACGGGACAGATTCGCACGCGTTTTTTAGCACCCGGCGTCCAAAAATAGCGAACGGAATATTTGTCCGGCGTTGTGCACGCACTAGCGCTTGTGATGTCGCGGCTCACTCCTGTGCATATCGCAAGCACAAGCGCTGACGTTGAGACTATACGCTGAAAAAATTTGTACGCCTGACGAGTGTTCTTTAGTGCTTGCGTTTTCGTCGCCCGTTTGAACCAGCCGTAAGGAGAGGTTCCGCTGTATTAGATGTTGACACAGTAGTTCTCAGCACTAAACCACAGACTTACCGCTACTCTCGGGTTGTACTTGACGGGAAGCACTGACAGGGTGCCGGTTGATGTACCAATGAAAAGAGAATTACAACCATCAGCTACAGCACAGCAGGTAATCTAAAGGAATTAAACAACGAGATTACTGTGACTTAAAAACAGAACAACAACAAAAACAATAGCCTGTCCACAGAACTCTTTTTCTTTCCTTAATTTTATCCCGGGAATTCGGCGACCGTTCGAAGTTTCTGTTGTTCAGGGCTTGCATAGAGTCTTGAATTATTGAAAAAGTCTTGAAACTTGCAAAGCAATATTCCAGACCTGGAAAAATTCTGGAAAATAGAGATGAAATGTTGAAAAATCGTAAAAAGTGTGAATTTTTTTCAAAGCTACAACAAGTGCTTAGTAAGTAAAATCTTATTGATATCTTATTGAAACTCGCCTGTAGGCAAGACCTTAAATCACGCAATGGGAAGTTTCAGAACTCTCTTATGTCCACATTAGAGCACCGTGATTACAGTGCATCATGAGAAGAGATTGGTTCCTACATTTTTTCGAGGTCACCGTTGGTCACGTATTTGATAATCCTGAGTCCGGAAAAATATATTATTGTTTTGGAAAGTCTTAAATTTTGGATCCGAGACTCTGTACAAACCCTGATTGTTACTACGCGGTCTGTGTCTTTATCTTGCCCCGGGACAATTGTGTTTTTACATAAATGACTAATCCGGCGTTTCGTCCAACCATCCGGTCCGCTTTTTAAGCAAAGACCAAGTCCCTCGCGAGCGTTTTTTACCTATCAGATTCTATCTGCTTATCTAGGTTTACTTATCATAGGAACTCATTCATCAACGGAAACAGTCAACTTTCTCTAATACGGACACATTTGGGACCAGTACTGTGTGTCCGTCCATCTTAGGGAGATGTCTGTCTTAAAAGGAGTCATCTGAAAGGAGTAATGAAAGGCAGGGACATACTCTAGGTGTCCGTTCTAGCAAGGTGTCCGTGAAAAGGAAGTTGACTGTAGACGTTTGACGTATCTCACCTTGTCTGGAGTGTGGTGCTCCATGAGGCAAACGGGGGCACTATCAGGAGAGGTGCTGACACGAATGCAACCGTCCATGTACCCCCAGCTTAGCGCCGCTGCCCACAATAATCTTTCTTCACTCTCCCCGGACCTCGCCTGGTGTACGGTCAGCAGTGTGGTGTTGTGTCCAAGCGCGAAAACATTGTCGTTGTTGAGGCAGACGAGAGACTGCACGGAAGAGTTGAGAGCTTGTGTGAACCCCACCGCTGGGGCACCTAAAGCTGGGGAGCCCAGATACTGCCCCCATTTAAGGCCCTCAACTGTGCTCACAGGCGACTGAATCTCTGTCAATAAGTACATTAAGGAAGAAGATTAATCGTAATATATAGGAAATCAAACGCTGAAGTAGTGATGCAGTGGCTGTATTTGCGAATTTTAATGCTGTATTTTCGTGATTTCCAAACAGAATGCTCCAAAACGCCAGCTATGGGGCTTAACTAAAGCACCGCTTTGTGTAACCAACCCCCGTGCCATCCTAGAGTGGCAAACAAACTAGTCTCAACTTACCAGTGAGTGTGTCAGCGGTACTGCCTATAATCGTCCCCGTGTCTGATGAAAATGAGGTAGTCAGCCGACCCATGCGGAGGCCGGCATAAGCCAGCTCAGCTCCGGTGTCCATGAACTTTAGGGTGTTTAAAGTGGATGTGGGGCCCACGTCACTAGTCTGGGTGGTCATTGGTTTATGCTGTGGTCTCGGGCTGTGAGGGAAGGTGAACAATTGCTGGGGGGTCTGACCATACGTCTCGATCATGGTTTTCAGCGCTTTTTGGCGGACTTGGTCTGTAATGGCGTTCACATCCACACCATAATACGTCTAAAACCACGGACAGACTTAAAGTTGTTAAGAAATTCTTACTTAGACTGTGTACTTGGGCAAAACTGAATCCAGATTTGAGGTGGGAGAGAATCTCGACAACCAAAGAAACTATGAACACGACGATCTAATTTCTAATTGCGGAATTTACTTTCTTCGAAACGGTCTTGGAGAACCGCTCAACACTCCAAGCTGTTTGAGGTATTAAACGATTCCATCCACTCAAGAGGATTCAGATGTTCTTGGCGTCTGGTATTCGGATTAGGTATCTCCCAGAGAAACGAAGGCTTATCTTGTACTTTGAGAGGATAATAGGATTAATCTCTTTTGGTTGTACGGATTATAGATAAAACCGTGTCTTCTACATCGGACTACGCTCTACTTCACGGTGGTAAAATCGTCAGGTAGAGGAGGCTTTAATTTATGTTAACCTTCCTACAAATTTAAAGACAACAGGTGCAGCGACTAACTATAACCTTTGAGCATGAAAAACAAATTTCAAGGGCAGGATTTAATTATAATGTGCCTAGATTAACTCAATGAATAGCGTGAGAAAATAACCCATATTTTGCGACGCAACCACTGGTCTCCCACTAAATGCCGTCTGAGAAATGACTGCAGAAATACCAAACAGAACTACTACCCAGGGCCCAGTTGTTCGAAGGCTGATTATCGCTTAACCCAGGGTTAAACTTAACCCGGGTTTCTTTTTCTTTTGTTCAAAAGCATTTTCTCGCACAATTTTCTCTAATATTCATAGAGCATCGAATCATCAACTTGTTGACAAAAAGAATTAAACTGTATGTATGTATGTATTTACTTTATAAGCTTTCATATTTGAATTCAAATTTTGCTCTAACACTCGGTTATCTTAACCCAGCTTTGAACAACCCGGCCCAGATCTCAGTAGTGACGCGTCATAAGTACGACGTCATTTCGCGGGGGAACCAGTGATGACGACGCAAAATGTCGGCCGTTTTCTCAGGCAACACAATGAATAAAATAAGATTAAGTGAACTTACCGCAGGGTGAAACACGTTAATCGCGTCTATAGCCTCTCGTCCCCTCTGTTTATAACCGAACACAAGATCAATCCACTGATTGAGGTGCTGTGACACATAATCTGATTCCAAGGCCTGCAAAGTAAAACAACGGGTAGAAAAGGGTACACAACAACAACAACAACAACAACAACAACATGTTTATGTGATAAAAACGACAATAGATATTTTTCACTCACGTGATCAGCGTGGAGAAAAAAAAAAATACATGAGAAAATAGTTCCATCTAAACAGGATTTTTGGATTATTATACGTATCTGAAAAAACTGCCCACCAGCCAACATTTTGCCGTAAGTGAGAAGTAAGTGTTAATATTGGCTTAGGGAGGGGTAGGTGGGCAAATACGGTCACCGTGACTTCATGTGAAAACAATCTCAATTATAGGGCAATAAGACTCACCTGCCTGTGAATTAACATGAACAACCTGGTACTGCCTTTAGCCCAATGAGGTACCTCCACATTCATCACTCGACTTCCATTCTGCCGCAAACCAAAGTCAAACCCTTTGGGAAGAAAAACAAACTTATTGCTAAGGTAATTATAAACCGCAGAAAAGTGAGGCCGTTGAGTATCATTTCTCTTCGGTAAACTTGGCTTGTCAAATATGTTTGAGTAAACAAAGAAATAAAAAAGAGTCAACACCAATAACAACAACCAAACAAACAACATTGACTGGTAATAAGACCAAGAGATGGTTATGATGCTGTTACTAACAAAAACCGGCGATCTACCCTCAATAACGAAATGTCGGATAAGGCGAACGAGTTTCACTTGACAAAAACAAAATATAATTCAACCAAAATACGAGAGTAGAAAGTCTCATCAAATCTACACACTAATGATAACAGTACCTTCGGTATTTTCCAGGAACTCGGGTAGAAAGAAAAACTCTGGGATTAATTCCTTGACATCAGTGGCAGATTCAAACGATGAAAGACGCCATGTTGTAGCCAAGGAGTGAAAAGTCCGATCGGGAATGTCAAAGCTGCGATCTATAAAAAAGCCAGTGATCATTACTATACCTAGCCTGAATTTCATCCGATTACTTCGAGTCGTTATTACTCCCTCAGTAACGTCTGAATCGACCGGCCGTTAATGCCGTCCAGTGACGTCACTACTCCTTGACCTTTGCTTTAATTCATGCAAAAAGTAAAACACGATTTTCAAGTGGCAAACCGAGAAATATCGTTTGGAAATGTCTGCATGATACAGAACTACTATATTTTTTTCGATCGTAATTCATGTTTAACGTTCAAACTATCAACTGCATGCAGCACAACTCTGAACCGGTTGTACTAAATTCTACAATCAAACTCGGTCGCAATCACGCAATGAAATAAACACACACACAGAACACTTAGTTCAAAAATACAATGATTTGCTTTAATTGAAAAGATGCTATTTGGTCCTTAACGAAGAAAAAAAACAAGGAGACAAGAAAGAAAAACTAACAGAATCATTACTTTTAACGGTAAAAATACCAAGAAGGTCGAATTATAACATTGATCTCAGAAAACTTCGCGTACAAAACAAAATCGCCGGCCGCCGAAACCACAAAGTAGCTCTAAATGAAAAACCTACCGACTTTCTGCAATGATTCTTCGTTCGCAGTTCAATTTCGCATTTCAGTTTCGAAGACAAGGGCAATTTTGCTTTTTAAGATAAAGATTGCGCTTATCGAAATGTTTGAACTAAACGAAAGGATGCCAGGGATGCAATCCGCTGAATATCAAGTGACAATCCCGCTAAAATTTTTCATAATTATACATAATTATGCGAATGTTTAGACAATCAACCAATCAAAATCACTACCCGGTTTTCGGGTAGTGAGTGACGTCACTGGACGGCATTAACGGCCCGTCGATTCAGACGTTGTTGAGAGGAGAAAACGACTCGAAGCAATCGGATGAATTTCAGGCTATACTATACCCCCCTTACGGTCTTCTTTATTTTTTCGCGTCCTTACCATGTGTTCATATTTACTTTGTATTAGACATTTGCACATCTCACACAATAAACCTTGTTCGCATTCACCACGCCCCGCCCTCCCTCCATGTTCACCACCCCGCCAAAAAAAAGCATTTATCCTAATTTCTCCTGGCTTTTAAAGTCTTCCTTGGAAATTGAAGATGCAAATTTGGAGGGGATAAAGACGTATATTATGGGAGATGCGCCAATGGTGTGTATACTCCAAGAAAGCTGTATTTAAAGACAGAGAAACGAGGTTAATGGGTTAAAATGACAAGGAATGGCCGATTCGCCTCTTTTTCAGGTCAAATTGTTGGCCGGCTGCACAGCCACAAAAAAGGATATTTCAACATGGCCGAAAAGAACCGTACCTTGATACTGTAAGAACATCTTGGTAAATGGAGGAAGGCGCACCAGGAAATGAAGAACTGTTCCACTGTTTGAGTAGTGACATCCATAGTGATACGGAGCCGACATGGGGTCGTTTTCAGGCATTCGCTCATGTTCCTCTTGAAGCCACTGCAGAAACAAGGGAAATGTCATGCGTTCTATAATTGACGGCTTTTCACAGTGACAAAATGCTCTACTCACAACGAGAATTGTTTACGTCATTGCTGAGAAACTGTTATGGGACACCATGTTCATAGATGACATAAAACTGGCCTTATTCATTCATTCATTTTCTTCTTTCTTTATTCATTTAGATTCAAAATTTTTTTTTGCAGTGCATCCAAAACAGCATGGCGCCCATTACTGCGGGCCTGTAACAGACCCTGGTCGTTTTTCCGGTTGGGGTTTGAAGCTACGTCCTCCCGCTGAGCGATCTGGCGCTCTCCAAACTGAGCTAACCGGGCTGCGGCCTTAAACGCCTTGGTCTCCGCCGATAGCCACGTATACGCTGAAAATCTAACGTACACGTACAATTCATGACCCCGTTATTGAGCCTCGAGGATTTGCATGAACATAACCGATTACTTTTCCCCTACAATCTCTATTAATCTGAACTTGAGACCATGCAGTACGGATAAAAGCAAGACTCACTTTGAATTTCTCTCTGTATTTGCGTTCCTTAGACTGATTTTGAACAGCAATAGGGCGAGACAAATCGCTGAAAAACAATCAACAAGGAAAATAAACTATCATTAATGATTAAGTGCAAAAGGCGGTTAAATCGTTAGGTGGCAGACGCGTAGGTCGGAATATTAAAAGCAGAAATGAACGGAAAAAGTTTCAAAGAGACAACGAAGCCAAACAGAAGAAAGAAGGTTACCAGGTCAGAGTTAACTTACCGGAATTTCTTAAAGTCATTCAGATCCAGCACTTCGCTGTCAAAGTCAGACAGCACGAAAGGGAAGACGGGATACTGCATGAGGTCATTGAATGAGCGTCCCGCCATTTTGTTTAACTCGGTCAGATACTGGAAATTTGTCATTTGCCCGGAACGCCACCTGGAGACAAAAAATGATTGGTTATCATCGCACGCACGATAGCAGAAACACATGACCTTAAGCGGAGTGTTATCTTTGGAAAGGGACGGATCTTAACCTTCACTGAGATCAGTGTTTGTTGTCGTGGGTTCCTGTCTTAGGCGAGAAAGTGTCTCACCACTTCGTCGCACACGACAAAACCTTGGACAGTGGAGATTAATAAAATAAAGAGAGAGTAGACTACGCAGGGAAGATACATCTAAAGGGAACTCAGGAAAAGGAGGAAATGTCGTTGTCATTTCAATTGTCTTTCTTTGTCCTTCTCAGGTATCCAGGCCAATGAAATCACTGATGAAATATGATGCTGATGCTCTTGGCGGACAATAAATCCTCAAGTGTTAGAACATTCAGACAGAATCATCTTCTCTTGGCAAGAAAGCACTGATCAAGCTGAAATATTAGTTACTCCATGCAAAGTGGTACTGAATTTGGTAACAAAACGAAAGAGGATATTCGTATTTTAATACGTTATAGTGAGTTAAAAGATTTTTCTCCCGTCACTTTCAAGAGGCAGTACTCAGTATTATTACCTGTTTGACAAGGTGATGAGGTGTTCATACTGCGGAGCTTCGTAACACGGAAGGTGTCTCTGCTTAAACTGCTCCAACACAATCTCGCGGTCCTAGAGAAAATTATGGCGCAAATAACAACGATGTTTAGAGGGAAATTCTTAAATAAGTAATGAGAAACCATCAAGATAGTTGTTACTTTGGGCGATCGAGGTATGCGAAGAAATAAAAATGAACCAATTAGATCACAAAGCATGTAGCCGATCAAAAGCGCGGGAAGGCGCATGCAAGCGAGGCATTTCTACCGATTAGTACAAAAAAGAGGCGCGACAGTTTTCAGCCAATAAAGTGCCAAAGCTTCTTAAGATGGTGGATTCCCGCAAAGAAACGTCACTTGCATAAAATTCCCTTTACGAAACCGTTAAATATTTCGTGGTTGATGAGTACCACATAAAAATATTTGATTTTAAAACCTAATCAGGTCACAAAAAAGAAACACAAATTATCCCAAAGGAGCCTTTTAAGTTAGTACCTGTCTAGTGTCAAACGCCAGGAGATAGGTTCGTCCGGTGGTAAGGAAAATCTCCAAGCCATTGTCCTGTGTGAAACAAGACAAACAATTTTTGAGCGGTAATTTTTTATGATAAAAAACACAAATTGTTTAAAAAGTTCTAGCAACTTCATAGTGCACTGCTTGGTTGTTGGTGAGCCGATTAACCATTAATCTTCTTGATAATAGTTAGAACAGTCATTGCAAAGTAAGAGTGTTAGTAGTCACAATCAATTGTTGCGGCCTTGTCGCACCATTAGCAAGGAGTTGAAGGGGCGGCTTATGCTTTGATACCATACGGTACCAAATTTGCCACACAAAGGGCCAGGAAGGAGGGTAAATAGCGTAGCGCTGATCCCAAGGGTACCCCAAAAGTCAAAAGTGCTCCACTTACAAAGCACCTAGGGCTGGCTCTGAGGGGACGGGGGACGGGGGCGGGGGGCGGGGGGGGGGGGGGGGGGAAGAGGTTGCTTAGAGAGCACCTTGAGCCAGCCTCAAAGGTTGCTCTCTTGTAGAGTACCTAAAAGTAGACTCCAGGGCCGGGTTGTTCAAAGCCGGGTTAAGATAAGACAGGTTTAGTGTGAAATTTGAATTCAGAGACGAAAGCTTTAAAAGTACATTCAGTTAAATTCCTTTTGTCAACAAGCTGACGATTGGATGCTCTTAAAAATAACAGAAAATTATCTGAGAAAAAGCTTTTGAACAAAAGAATAACAAACCCGGGTTAAATTTAACCCTGGTTTAAACGCTAATCAGCCTTCGAACAACTGGAGCCAGGGTGCCCCGTTTAAAGAGAGACTTTATCTGGAATCAAGGGTGCCCCGCTAAGAAAGCACCTAGAGCTGTTCCCAAAGGTGCCCCGCTTAGAGAGCAAGTAGAGCTGTTCCCAAAGGTGCCCCGCCTACAGAGCACCTAGAGCTGTTCCCAAAGGTTCCCCGCCCACAGAGCACCTAGAGCTGTTCCCAAAGGTGCTCCGCCTATAGAGCACCTAGAACTGTTCCCAAAGGTGCCCCGCCTATAGAGCACCTAGAGCTGTTTTTAAGGGTGTCTCACTTAAAGCACCTAGGGCTGGTTCCGGTTTTAAAGAAAGGAATAAAGAACTGATATTCATATTTACCTGAAGGCAGTACCACCTTGTCCGAACTTCTTGTATCTCCTCGTAAGACCAGGAGATGGATATAGCATCCTTATTACCGAGTAAAATCTTGAGGAAAGAGACAAACAAAATGTTTAAAACTTCAGAAAATTGTCTGCTATGATTAACGTCGACTTAAGCATAAAAGCAATAGAAAGTAGTGCAGAAGGAAAATTCCAGTTCATTTCAGCGTGACATGTCTTAATACGAGCTCATTCACTCCACGTCTGCGCCTGCGAATAGGCCAACTGGTGATTTTCCTATCATATGTTGCCACTGTTAACTTGATATTTCAGCCGGTTTTTATATGTTTTAAATGCGAAGTTTGATTACCCTCATTTTAATTTATCTCTTACTTGTGTGATATCTGTATCTGCGATGGCTTCCTCTCCCACAAAATACATGTGGCTCTCGCCTAAACAAACAACATACAAAGCTGACAATCAAACAGCGATATAAACTTTCAAATCGATAAATTATGGCCATCTACCTTGCCCAATCAGTCGCTAGACATTTCCAAAAAAAACCTGCAAAATAGTTTGTTTGGTGCCTTGGTAATGCGCGCAGTCGTCAAATGAGAAGGCTAAAGTGCTTTACCTGCAAGAATTCCAGCTTTGGGCACTTCCGAGTTGTCAGGACTTAAAAAAGAGTTGTTATAGAAATGAAAAGCTGGCAAACAGAAAGTAGCGAGGCCAAGCTCCAAAGCAAATTAACAAGCAAAAAAAAAAAAAAGAAAAAGAAAACAACAAACACAGACAGCAGGAACGGACAAGACAAAAGGCTATCGAGCGCGCCACGGTCGAGTAGGTACTAAGCAGTACACCCGTCACAGAAACGTGCAGCCAGTTTCAATACGTAACTTGTGTGGACCATTGAAAGTGACACGAAGACAGTAGTGCGGAAGGAGAGTTGTTGGCGTGTTCCGGGCGTTCAGGTAGTTGGAAACGGCGCGAAATATAAATCGGCGCAAAAAAAAAAAAAAAAAAAAAAAACAGGGTAGGAGAGGGTAGAGGAGAGAGGGAGAGAGGGAGAGAGGGAGGCGCTCTCCCTAGTCCCCCTCTATTTTTCCTCGCTTTCTCTACTTTGGACCACTCCAAGCTATCTGAACGTCTTGAACAGCTCTCGGGAGCTTTGAATGTATTTTTTGTAACAACACAGTTTTCAAAAACACCTACCAATCAATAGCACTCCTTTGATCTTGCTGTCCAAGGTAATGTTTTTACAGTGGTGAAGAAAACTGTTAATAAAAGGTCAAATAAAAAAAGGAAGCATTATGTCGAACACATGAACACATTATGACGTCATTTCAACGATCAAGGCTGGCGGGTAAAATAGAACAAAGAAATCACATTGGCACTCGGCAGATAACAGAAGCGTGCAACTTCCATGTTCTCGGGTCACGGCGTTTTACACCGACCACTTGATTTTTAGAACGATCGAAATTAGCGCAAATCTTTAAGTCCCACAAACCAGCTAGTCCGTCAGCCCTAAGAGTGATCAGCATCAAATTTCTCCTTGTAATATTAATGCTTTGTAGAGCCGAGTGGTTATGTCAATTACGGACATGATCACTTAAGATCGATGACTTTGCTTGATATTTTATCAACTTCTCCCTACTACTTCTGTAGGAAATGAATTGGGGCAACAAATGAGAATTTAAATTTTGATCTTAGGGTTTAAAGAGTTAATAACAATTGGTTTTCCTTTTTAACATTTTATACTTCGAATGCACTTATAGACGGAACGGAACTTCTTTTTTCGCGGGACAAAAAATGCTCTAAAATGTGTCTAAAAATAAACCAGTGAAAACACCGCAACATGGGCCTGGTATGGGAGTTCACAGATTAATATAGACCTACCGAATCGTATCAGGCGTGTCAAAGATGTAATAAACGTTCTTCTTTGACGAGGACGTGGTGTCTTCGAATAAGTAGGATAACGGAGTGCTTCCGCCTTTCGACTCTACACAAACACAGGAAAAAATTCATCAACACTCCAAGATTATCCCAACAAAAAACATTGCTATGTCATTATTGCGTGTGTAAAATTAAAAACACAAAATATAAATTTTTGGAATCGAGAAAAAGGTGGTACAGAGTGAATGCTTCTGAAATAGCTATCTGTCACGCTTGGGGTGGTATGTTCGTCTTGAACGGTGGGGTGTGTGTGTGTGTGTGGAGGGGGAGGGGGGTGGTTGTTAGTCCAAAATTTTTCGCAGTAAATAACCAAATAAATAACTAAGGACTACAAATGTCCCCACCCACCCATCCGCTGTTGTAATCAATCTTCGTATTGAAAAATGAGTAGCCTAAGGGTCCAGCGGCTAAGACAAGGAATAAACTTTCTGTAATACAAGTCAAACAAAAATATCAAAACCCACACCAAACACATAATCGATAAAGTTGGATGTTAATCGGGTACTGGCATTTATTTTTGTAACAATGGCGTCATGATCTTTTTATATTCTGATGGTTAGGGGTTAAATTCCACTGCGTCCGCCCTGAATATCTCTTGCTTACTTTGCCACACAATTATCCATTAAAAGACGATCGACGTCAAATAACTACCATTACTAAGGCAGCGTTGAAGTCCCCTGTAGGCTTGCTTCCAACAAAACGTCGAGATTTCTGAAGCTTATGCTTATATGTTCCCTTTTAAGACTTTTAAGCCGTGTCCCCGTATTATGGATATCAATTGCGAGGATGTTACGTTACAAAGACGTTTTCAATTCCCGGGGGAGTACTTTAGGAATTTGTGGGTGGGGATGTGCCGTTGGGACCCTGGAACCCTTAACCTATACCAGAGCTAGTCCAGCTAAATTTTGGTACCCTATACTAGAGCAAACTCCCCAAATCCCACCTATCCTACAGTAGCTGTTTCCCTAGTCTAGATAAAATCTTCAACCAACTGATCAGTTTCCTAAAATGATACCCTATTGTAGACCCAAACGCTCTGATTTACATACCCTATCCTAGAGTAAACTGCTTGAAAACCATATATATGGCAGTACCCCCCCCCCCCCCCACGGTTTCAATTTAAGATAAAAATCGGCCAATATCTGTTATCGCATGTTTTTGAAATGACGACGTAATCCCTTACTTTGCGTGTTAAATTTCGCCCTCGAAGCACCTTTCAATTCGAACTTTGAGACAAGCCACAACAAATCTTGCAGTATCTCAGTGAGCGCTAATCATTCCGAAGACGATCGATTGCTTATCTCCAAAGAAAAATGAGTGCCATTGTTACAGCTGTATTGAAAGCCACTGTAGGCTTGCTTCTAAAAAAAGGTCGAGATTGTCTGGCGAAAAAGCTACAAGAAGGTGACGTGACAGATGAACAATTTCGCAATATTATTGTCCGTGAACTGGACGACATCAAGTCAAAGCTGGATGGATTGGTACGAAAGGATCTTTTGACAAGCATCAGCTTTTTTAAGGAAGGAATTGTGTTTCTGTCTAAAGTCCTGGATGAAAAGTATTATGCAAACTGTGGACCGGAGTCGAGCAAAGTTAAAACCAGAAATGAAGCTGCGGAGAAGGACAAATCTACAGAGTGGTTAGACTTGCCTTCAGCTGACGTGAAAACAGTTTCACTTTCGGTTAAGGGACAAGAAACCTTATTCGCCGAGTTGGATGAATCTGGAAAGAGAGCCCTTGCTGACGCAAAGAAGAGATTTGACGAGGCTAGAATGAAAGCAACGGAGGCTTTCAATAATGTTGCTCTGAGCACAAAAGATCGCATTTTAGCCATGCAGTATCGGGTTATGTCAACAATATTAGAGAAAATAGACAGCCCAGCAGAGGCAATAGCGACATGTAAATTGTGCCTAGAAGAGTTACACTCCATGCCCGCGGTGGTAAAGAGCTTTGAAGTTGAACATTCCGGGGGATTTTGGTCAATGTTTAAAAAAGATGAACGAAAAGACATAACTAATTCAGTACAAGACGTGAATCGTGCGGTAGCCAGAGTGACGGCAGCGGTCGACGGAGTTCTTAGCAAACAATTCGACAACTGGCCGGGGGTCACGGAAAAGAAAATAAACCTTATTAAAGATGACGATAAGGTAGAGACCTGGTCGTTTTCATTTGGACATAAAGGAAAGGGAAAGCAGAGATTAGACTGCCCAACGCAAAGCATCGCAACTAACAGTCAAGGCGACTTTATAATAGCAGAAAGTTCTTTTTCCAACCTTAAAGTATTTAACCAAGACGGAAAGTTGTGGAAGTTGCTTACACCTGATCCCGCATTTTCGCTCCACGGACCCATTGTGGATGTGGTTACTGATCATTTAGACAACGTCTACGTACTTTTCAAGTCAGAAGTGCACGTGATTTATTCACAACCTCCCATGCACCGCACGTTTTATTTGAAGGAGTGGGACATGTACAAGGGTTTATCCCTGACAGTAAATAAAAAGGGAGATATTTTTGCATTGGTCGAATACGATACGGGTAGCGGTTACTATGACTCCATTGTCCAAGTGTATGATAACAACGGCCAGTTTAAGTACACTCTTGATAAAAAGGAAGATTGGAGGACTTGGAAGTGCATCATTGCCGTCGATGACGGTTTTATTTTACAGCGTCGATTTCTGCCCTCTGGTATTGACTTTTTAGATGCACTGGGGAAATTCCGTCGGCGTATATACCTCCCTTTTGATGTAATGGCAGTACACTATCCAACCAAACACCTGATCACTGCTCGAAGTTGTTACAATAGTCTGAAAATTACTGTACACGAAACAAATGGCGACTTTGTACGCAATATTTTTGTCGAGAAAAATGATACAGTCATCATATCTGGAATGGCAGTGACCCCAGAGGGACGAATTGCTGTACTTTGCAGAACCACGGAATACTCCGAGGATGGCGAAACACTTCAGTCAGTGGTACATGTTCTGTAAAACTTGTATTTGATTTTCAAACTGTTAATGAACTCTCAGAAAATAACTTCTATATGCATATCACTTAAACTTCCACATTCAAGAACCGGTCAGGGTGTGATAAGCTGAAAAGCTATATCGTACATTCTAAACGTATTAATGTGTCCTCACGGGATCACCATTCGCGCGAAATGAAGGGTTAACGTGATACTTAAGGACAATTATTAACTCACTTTTCTCGCGGTACTCCTCCATGACGTATTTCTTATCCACGTCCAGATGAAACCGCTGAAGACGACATCTAACGCGGTTGGGGCCCTCAGTCGGGTCCAGTCTCCAAGATGATGGGAAACGCTCGGTATCATACCACACAGACCTAAGAACATGGAAAAAAGTTGTTATTGTAAAAGCCAGGTAGTCGCTAAAAATGGCCTTTTTCTCTCTCAAAAACGTTTTCAATTCGGAGATGATGATACAGTTGACTCCCAATAACTCGAACCCTCACTATCTCGAACCTCACGCTAACTCGAAACAATGTCGATTTCCCCTGGATTTCCTTCTTACATTTACTGTAATTTTATCCTCGGTAACTCGAGCCTCCCGCCAACTCGAAGTAATTTTTGTTTCCCCTCAGCTCATTTCTATACAATTTTACCCTCGATAACTCGAACCATGTTATAAGCGCGTGACAAGTCGGGAAAAAAACCGTGTACTAAAGCCCGAAACATCGACTTTACTTCAAAACAACCGAGTCAATTCTTTGTCTTTACTTTTTTGTCACTCCAGTTCAAATTCAGTGTCCATTCATGTATACTTTGTTGCTTAATTGCCTTTCCTTGCCATCCATTTGCTTATTTCCTTACTTCCAGTTATTTGGTTCAAACTGTTAAAGTGCGCAAAAAACAGCCACTTTTTTGGATTATTTTGAGTGTTATTTTATTTACCCAAAAGTGTGCAGGGTTTATTATATCTGCTTGTTTTGGTTGAGAGATTTCGAAAACGCACGTGTCAGCCGTTAAGTGATTTTAATACTACTTTTATTGAAATCTGTCTTTTGTTCATACTAATTGGACGCGCTGGTAAAACAAAGGATACGTTCCGTTGGCCTTAATTCACTTTTAATTGACCAAACAAAATCTTTCCAGAAAAACAAAGTTTCGCCCGGAACGTACTGTTTTTATTACTCTCCTACGTTTTCAAGATCTTACTTGAGCTGGCTTGCGTTTTAGTGACAGAAACCTTGTCCATCGAGACCTCCGGATCAAATCATTTAGGTATACTTCATTAAGTGTAGTTGGTTAGCAATTGTTTGAGACTGGTTGTCAAGTGAACACTTTGGTTGGATAATCCGTGTAATTATATTTGTACGCGAATTAGTTTTATTGCAAAACTCGTAAACAACTTTGAGTTAACATATTGAAAAGGCGGGGCAAATTAATATTGTTAATTATTCCTACAAGAAGACTTTAACCGACAACTTGTGTAGTGTACAAAAGTTGATTAGTTGTACTTTTTGAAGTAACGATAGTGTGAATCAGCGATTTATATGTATAAATACATTCTTTGTGATCTTTATATCTCTCTGCCTATTTTGTTTTGACTGGTCATTAACTTGACTTAAGTGAATTCTATTGTCAAAGTTGATTTTCGGCCTACGTCATAACCTCGAAGGAAAATATGATAATGTTCCTTACACCCAATCGGGTTTTTACTGATGCAAGATTAAATTTCAAATGATTAGTATTGGCACCTGTCATGTCCAGTCAGGATAAAAGGAGCTATTACAGGCTTTTGTAAGAGAGTTACTACAAGCTAGTGTGAGATTAAGTTGACTTGTAACAACGCTGAAACTTTAGAAGAAATACAAAGTTTGCTGAACCATCAGAGTACGTGTGTCTTTTCTGTGAAGTCGACCCGGAGCTAGTCCCCTTCAACTGGGTTCGGACTTTTCACATAACTCCCGATAACTCGATTTTTTTACGATTTCCCTTGAAGGTTCGAGTTATCGGGAGTCGACTGTAAGTGTGAGCATTCAGATGAAACCTCTTCAGCATGCAGCAGCACTTTCACATGGTAATATTTCTCTAATACGTAGTTCTCACTTAAAGAGGCTGTGAGCGAATCCCATAAAGGGATCATTCAGATGACAGCTACTTAGCAGTACACTCACAAGGTAATATTTGCCTGCCATCATTTTGCAAAATCAAATTTGGAAATTTTATTATCATTCATGAAAGTTGATTTGAGTTGATGAACGCGCAAACAAATTTTGTTTGTTCAGAGTACAGATGATAACTGACAAGGGTTATGTACTGTCTGAGTTATGTCTGGTTGAGAGATTCAAAGTTTGCAAAAACTCTTGTTACAAGGTGACAGTTTAACAGAGGTAGATTACAATAAAATTAGCCATTGGGAATTCCAAAGGGTGACCGCGCCCGCTTAATAAATAGAGGTCAAATTTACAGTACATATGGACCCAGTTGTTCGAAGGCCGAATAGCGCTAACCCAGGGTTAAAGTTTAACCAGGGTTTCCTTTTCGTTTGTTCAAAATCATTTTCCCGGATTATTTCCTCGATTCTTTTAAGGCCATCCAATCATTAAACTGTAGACAAAAATAATAACACTGATTTTGCTTTTTAAGCTTTTATATCTAAATTCAAATTTTGCACTAACCCTGGGTTATCTTAACCCTTCTTTGAAAAACCCGGCCATGGGAGGTAAATTTCGGGAAATTGATAGGTGACCGCTTAATTGAGGGCTGCTTAACAGAGGTTTGATTGTAATTAGTGTCATACGGTAATTATGCTAGATAGTATCCGATATCCAAACCTCTGTCACGAAGCAATTTCTTCTATTTTCTCTTTCCTGTTTCGGTTGTTCTCTCTATCCTAGGTTTTTTCTTTTCTGTGTTTTTGGGTGGCGCAAAAGTTAGAGAGCGGCACTCGCCTGGGTTCGACGCGCAGTTTTCCCTTTCGTAAACGGTCGCTACCATTTTTAAAAAAACTAAGAATATTTTTGACCTTTTATTGAGAGTGTTTCTATTAAAAAGAAAAAAAGAAGATCCAAACCAGGGAAAAACCTGGACCTCGAACCATTCGTGTCCTAATCTCACTCCCTTACTACTACACCACCACACCGACCCACCAAACTTCCAAAAACGTTAAGTAAATAAACTAGCAAACTGTCTTTCTTAAATGATACATCAATGGTACTCCAGTCCTTTCCATAACTTTACACGAAAATTCAACATGGGCTTCAACGTAGTTCTTTCTACGACCATTCAAAAACGTACCTGCAGCTAGCTATTCACTTGGTATAAAACCGCCAGACCGGAAAGCAAAAGTCGCACTGGAACAAGACCAACAAAAGGCCTACATAATTTTAAATTGTTATTTCCTTTATTTTCCTTGTCCCGGTGCGACTTTTCTCTCCAGCATGGCGGTTTTGTACCACGTAAATGGCTAGCTGTAAAGGGCCTAATGTAATAATCCAGAAAATATTTTACACCTATCATGACCTAAGGGTTGGTTGCGAATGGAGGCATCGACCGTTAAAAATAGCAAGGACCGTTCGCGTTTACAAAGGGGAAATAGGCTTCGACGCCATATGTGGATTGGTTCCCTGCTCTGCCTAGTCTCTTTCACAGCCGCTCGGGCTGAAGTCACATAATTCTCCCCGTCCCATTGCGTGACTTTGGTCCGGAGCGGCTGCGAAGGAGACTATTTAACAAATAATACCCAATTATTCCTCGAGCACGAACGGTCTCTGAGTCGATAGCCATTACGCCGCTGGCCGAATGGGCTATTAACTCAGAGGTCATGAGTGCGAGAAGAATAATTGTTTTAGTAAAAGTTGGTCAAAAATATTGAGACAGAACATTTTTAGCTAGCAAAACGCACGAATCAGCCACCATTATTTTGGTTTTCAAAGCCGACGCTTTTCGCTACTACCGGGCTATAACATATAGCCTGGTAGCAGCTCAACCAATCAGAAGGCAGCATTGATAATAGACCACTTACCCGGCCGGTGTTTCCTCTCCTCCTCAAAAATCCAACATTTTCTTAATTCTAACTCGATATGAATTGCATGAACCCTCACAAACGAGTTCTTGAAAACTCCTAAGTGCTTTATGAGTACAAAAATTACAAAATACGTAAGCGCCATGAACAGCGAGTTTGAAAAGACATAGCCTGTTCCAGTCACCAAGATAAACGTGCAGTCGTGCAGTAAAAAGTGCTCGTCGTATTTAGGGGCCTGCCAAAGGCTGGAAAATGCCTAGTCTTAGCTGTGATATTTTGTTTATGTATACATATATATTACCTACAACCTTCTGAAATGACGTTACCTTTCATGAATAAGACGCTCGATGAGTTGACGCCATTTTTTGCGAATCTGCACCTCAGCGGACAATGCGTCCCTGGTGTGTTTGAGAAGAGCCTGGCGCTTAGTGTCTTGTATCTCCACTACAACCCGTGTCACATCTTTCGCTACATTTGAGATCGCATCACTGAGGTCTTCTGTTCTTTTCTCCAATCTGAAACAAGCATGATATATGGCTTGAAATGAATACGAAAACATCCAAAGAAGCAATAACATGATTATTTTCTTCAGTAGCATGCTACCAAATGTGGAGGCGTGTGTGGCTGAGCGGTTGACACCTCGAACTGCGCATCTGGAGGACCGGATTTCAAGCCTCGCACGTCGCGTTTATTCCTTAGACAAGGAACTTGACTCCACTTTGTCTCTCTTAACCGAGGTTTATAAACGGGTAACGGCGACATACTGATGAGGGGTAACCCAGCGATGGACTAGCATCCTGTCCAGGGGAGAGTAGCAATACTCCTAGGCATGCGTCATGTTAAGGAAATCGGGAGAAGCTCCGGCCGTTTAGGCCCTTGGCTCGTGTACACCTTTTCTTTACACTACCAAATGTAATAATATGAGGCAACAACACAACGAAGCGAATACTACGGTCTACAGAATTCTTCTACCCGTTCCTAGCCGTTCTTTTTCTCGTCCCGTTTCTTTTAGAGAGGAGAGTGGTATGACTGAACAAAGAACGGCTGCGCGGGAGAAGGTGTCTACAGTAGAACCTTGGTTTCGCTCTTCGAAAGGAAGACAAATCTAAATTAGAAAATCCCGCTTGAATATATAAAACATTCCAAAACTTGGAAATTCGACCCACGTACCTTCGGTAAGCCTCATATCTCTGTTTCTGCCATTGCATCATGCTTGCATTGTCAGCTGACTCCCACGTCTGTATCTGAAACCCAACAACAAAACTTGTTTCAAAACGACCAGGCCCTCGAAGTTTGAATCGAGTCAGAAAGGAACTTTCGGATCAGTTACCGTCAATGTAAGCCTTCCCCCGCCCCCCATCCAAAAAAAAAACCGTCCTTACCGGATTTGAACACAAATGACCGATTTCTTTTGTCCGATTTTTTCTGATGGTTTGTCCGATTCTTTGTCAGATTTCTTTGTCTGATTTTTTCTGTTCGATTTTTTTGTCCGATTACTTGACCGAATTTTCGTCCGATTTCTTGTCCGATTTTTTTGTCCGATTTTTTGCCCAATTTTTTGACCGATCTATTTGTGTGATTTTTTGTCCGATCTTTTGTCCAATTTTTTTGTCCGATTTTTGGTCCAACTTTTTTTGTCCGATTTCTTGTCCAATCTTTTGCCCATTTTTTGTTCGATTTTTTGTACTATTTTTTGGTCCGGTTTTTTTTTGATTTTTTATTTGTCCGATTTCTTGCAAGAAAATCACCCATCATAGAGTATACTTAATGTAAAAAGGAAAAAAACAAAACAAAATTATTCTACTTAGTGTCAAGCCACTGCTCGCCTCGAATAGCTATAGCTAACTGCGAGCAGTGGTACATCATATTTTGTATTTTCTCAATTTTTCTTAATAAACTTGAAACTTGAAACTTGAAACTTGAACTTGAAACAAAAACAACAACAAAAAATTAAAACGAAAAACGAAAAATCGCGCATATATAAAGGCGCCTAAGAACCCGGCGTTTTTTAATAGTGAAAACAAAGTTCTGTATCAAAACAAGACTCGTCTTTCAAAATGAACCTTAAATCTAGGAGTTTTCTGTGGAATAAATGTGAAAATTCCGACAACAGAGCTTTAAAAACACTTCATTTTAAAAGAGTCCGGGAAAAGGTTACGACGGCATTTTTTGCAATGACTAATCTTTAAGAGTTTTCCACGATTAAGTAAAACTCCAAGACAGAAGCCCATTCAAGAAGATTCTACGTAGGAACTCTGTTCCAATTTAAAGATACTGTACGTTAATCTTACCTCGTTTTCATCAGACGGTTTAGGGTCAGCGGCATTCAAACGCATCGATTGCAGGTTCATGGAGAGTAAAATTGCCTTAAATTTGTCCCCAGTTCTCTTCTGCTCCGGTGTGAGGCGCGGATGTGCAAGAATCTTCAAAAGGTAAACTGCCACTCGTTCACGGAGCTAAGGAAATTAGCATTTTTGAGTTACTTTGATTTAATAGATGTATTATTTAGAAAAGTTTGGGAGAGTATTCCTGGTTGTTAGTTGCCAATTCATAATTCATCCTTCAACGCTAGCAGGATACTGAGTCCATATGCGATCATGATCCGGATTGCAGGAATACTGGATTCCAAATTCCTTGTCAGTGGAACTTGGATTCACGGATTCCAATCGTTAGCGCGGGATTCCGGATTCCTCGAGCTGTATTCCGGATTCCAAAGCCCAGGATTCCGGAATTCACAAGCAAAGATTTCCCGGATTTCGAGAAATCCGAATTACCTTGCACTATGGGACGAAAATTACTAAATAACGAATATAAATAAAAATAAATACACAGAAAGACAAGAGCATGTGCGTTTCTATAAATTTCCATTTGAGAATTCGCTTCCTGAAATCCTGTAAGCGACTTTTGAACTTTTGGATGAGAAATGCGAAGGTGCTATGTTTTATTTCACAGTAAATGATATAAATCACGGATGTTGAAAAACCTTGCAGATCAGTTACCTTTGGTCCCCCGCTGGAAGTCAAAACAGCATCTAGAATTTTCTTGGCGCGTGGGTGATAAACCAGGTGCAATGCGAAACACGCAAGATCCAGGTCATAATTTGGATTCAACAGGAACACCAAGAGCTTGCCGATCTAAGCACAGGAAAACCAATAAGATGTAAATCAGATAACGTAGCCTGCTCCTTTTCTTGAGATTAACAACGAGAAAACTCGTAAATAAATATTAAATAAATAAATAAATAAAAAGTAACCACAACAATTTTAACAATAAGAACAGTAAGGACTAAAATCTTAAAGCAATAACTGGTCATGTGAAGATATTTCAAAGGATATTGTTAAGGTACCTGTGCTTTTAAGGAGTCCTTCGACAAGATAAACAGCTTATAAATCTCTCTTTTTCTCCCATCCTGAGCAAACAAAGAACAAGAAATCCTGATCTTTCAATTGGCAATAACACTGTTTACACTTGAGTCTGTATGACCGCTCTGACGAATACTAGGGAGCTTAAAGGCAACAATGATGGCGACGGGTGCTTTAAACTTTATCGCGCTTATTGTACCTCGTTCAGTTTGTCGAATGTTGGCAATTTTTTCGGGAGTTGAATTCTAAAAGACTGTATCGAGGTTCAGGAAAAGAAAAGGACGTCGTTGTCTTGTGTTTCGTCCTCCGTAAAACGTGAAATTAGGCAGTTTTATGTCGCAGTCGTGCAGTCACTGCAAAGAAATGTACAAAAAATTAAACGTGCATGATGCACGTGCAAAGTTGTTGTTTTGCCAATCTAAACCTATTGCTATTTTGTCTCGTTGCGGGATTTCGACAATTGACGACTCCAGAAATACCATAACATACCGTAATACTCTTTGTTTGTTACTCCAAAATTTTGCATAAGCATTGTCTTAAGTTTCTCTTGGGAGTTAAAATGGCCCCAAGAGAAAGTGAAAATTTCTCTCGGGAGTTAAAACGGCCCCAAGAGAAACCGAAAACAATGCTTATGCAAAATTTGGGGCGACAAACAGAGAGCATTATGGTATGTTATGGTATATCTGGAGTGGGTGGTCAATTCATCGGACAGAAAAAGCTTGTCTTTCTTATTGAAGGCCAAAATTCACTTTTATACGAAACGACAAAACTTAAAAAAACACTTCACTAATCTAGTCGCTCGAATAAAACAGTCACCCACCAAACATGCGTCGAGAATTTCCAGCAGGAGACTAAATACAAATTGAGCAAACTCCCTTTCTATGGCTGCACCAAGCACGCGAACAATACCAGGCCGCAGGGCATCATGGACTTCCAAACTGATAGAACCAGAGTGAAACGCGTCAAAATCCTCTGGCATAAAGAAAGTCTTGCAGTAGACGATAGAGCTAACGGCAAGCTGACAAGTGACCTGAAAACGGCGCGTCTGCTCATTGGAATTCGCATTTGTGGGTGACTTCTTCAGCTTGCTAGGGTCCAAGCACAATTTAAACTGTTCTCGGTTCAGGTTGACCCAGGATGAAACTGGCGCAAATGAGGGGATTGGGTCTGTGCTAGTGTCTGGTCCTCGAAAAGGTAATCTGGAGGAAAATAAAGGTTTGGAAAGAAAGTTTTAATCGGCGAAGCACTTACTGTTGCCAGGAAAGAGAGGATTACGAGGACAATTGCCCTTAGCTTCTATGCCAGCGCGGGTCCGAACTCCAAAACACCCATTTGACTTGAACAAATCCACACGCGTAATACATCTCCAAATGGCTAAAGAAGTAAATCTATCAAAGCCTTTCCGCGCTCTAGCATCGGACCGTTTGGTCGATAACATAACAAAAACTAGCGCGCACGCGCAGAAATCCGTGACACATACATGACGTAAAAAAGGCGGAACACGGGTGTCACAGCAACTTCGTTGCGTCATCCGAAGTTCGCAAGGCACTATATTTACAATTATATTTTACACCTTTTTGAAAGGCTCATGAGAAAGTCGAAATTTAACGGAAAAATTATCACCTTACCTTAAACCTGATGATCTAGTTTTCTTCCCAGCAACTGCTACTTCGCCTTTACACACTTCTTGAAAAAAGTGCAGTGCAACTTGGATAGCGAACAAGCGGAAATAACGAGCACAGTATGCTGTAGAAAGATCATGATCTGTAAAGATATAATGTGGGAAAGTTAATAAGAGCAAGAGAAAACAGTTAGGCAGTCCAGCCGAGTATAACACAACCCGACGTCGCTCTTCATATCTTCATTGGCAATTCCATGCGCATGAACTTATTTCCATTTACCGCTGTCCACAATAAAAACAATGTATCCGTTTGCGAGCTCGTCAACTACGTAATCCGCAGCCCCCTGCAGAAAATAAGTCACGGGATCGATTCCCATGGCCAAATGGATACTCAGTGCCTCAAAATTACTGACATAAAAGGTGCTACCCTTGCCCAGCAAAAGGCGAGACTTTCTTTCTAGAAATGGCGGTTCCTTTCTCCTCTTAGGGATGAAAGAGAGTGTCCTCAGTTAGCAATTGAAATAAGGACAGAAATAAGGTGACTACCGCGTGTCTTGAAAACAAAAACCCCTGAGACCCCCACCGAATGACTCTGAACTTTAATTGATTAGGGTTAGGAAACTGAGTGAATCAACTTTCGGGTCTGTTTGCCCAGTATAATGACTTAAATGGAACCTGATTCACTCAGTTTCCCAACACGAATAGATAAAGTTCAGAGTCACTCGCTGGAGGTCTTAGGGGGTGTTAGTGGTCTTTGGCGTCTTTGTTTTCAAGAAACCCGGTGACTATCTCGCTAAAAGTTGCACAAACTAGGCGTGGTGTAAACAGGAAAAAAACAAAGCGGCTGCTCACCTCTTTTCTTGTGATCTTGTTCCTCTAAATTCTCGAAAGCAATCAACAGATCCTCAAACATTTGAAAATACAAATTCCCATTTGTGCTGCAATCAGGATAAGGGTAAAAAGTATAAACATTTGTTTAATAGGTGGTTTTCATGCAATCTCGGGAGACACAAATAACAATGGTGAAATGAACAAATGCTGGTGGACAAACAAAACGAGCTAATGAGCAATCTTTTGTTTACCGTCCACCAGCATGGCAGCGATGACGTAACGTGAAAACCACCTATAGCCTATGAAAGAAAGCCTTTCAGAGCAAGAGTACAAGAGGGGGAGAAAGTAGAAACCGGTGCCCTCCTCCTCTCCAATTTCCCCGCACGGGCGAAATGAAATGTAGAACCTAACTTAGTTTCTATTTTCTCCAGTTTTAGTAGCAGCAACTACTACAACAACAGCAACATAATATTAAGCTTTAGCACCGACAACGGCGACGGTAGCGAAAGCGTCATTTTCCAATTCGCTGAAAATGTCACTGAGATTGTAAACGAATTTACCTGGAGCTGATTTCTTGTTGAGCACAGTCAAGTTTAGAAAGAGAAAGAAAAATTCTTCGTCGCTAGTCTTTACGTCCTCCATAAAAGGTGAAATTAGGCATTTTTACGTCGTAGTCGTGCATTAACGAAAAAGCGTGATGCACGTGCAAAGTCGTTGTTTTGCTTAATAAACCTATTTCTTTTCTTTGACGTTCTCGTTTTTGTCGTTGTCGTTGTTGCTAGAGCTCCTTATTAACCAAAGCACAAAGAGAACGCCTGTTTATACAAGAGGGATGCCTCACCTGCAAGCTTTCCTCACAATGCAGACCACAAACTGCTGTAA